>ML806864.1:294699-350437 GCA_009831015.1 Picea engelmannii
TTAAATGGAGGGGATAAGATAATAAAGAAGGGGGATGAGATAATAAAGAAGGGGGATAAGATAATAAAGAAGGGGATAGGGTAATAAAGGAGGAGAGAAGGAAATTAATGAGAGGTAGGAGAGTCGGTGAAGGGGGAATATGATGGAAGAGTCCTATGGGAAATGGGGGGGATGATTATTTTTGGGGAGGAATCATTTTGAGGGAGCATTTGGAGGGCAGGAGGATTTTCTGTGACATATGTTTCTATGGGATATTGGTTGGTTTGAGCAGTTTGGTTTTTGGGTGAATCATTGTAGGGGGCACCAGGTTGCTAGGGGTTTTGGGCATGGGGGCGAGGATTCCTTTCGGTTTCCTAGAGCTAGGGAGCCGGACAGACTGCTCCTAGATGGCTGGGAGGTTAGTCGATTTGGGCAAAGTTGGTTAGTGCATCAGGCTAGGCAAGGCAGCAGGGAAAGGACAACCATATCGATGAGAATTAGCATCAGAAGCAAGTATTTTATTTATGAATTGCTGAGTTAATTTCATGCTGTAGATAAATTTTAAGTTCTGCTAAATATTTATGCTTATATGATGGTGAATGAATTATTTCTATATGAGAAAGGAATTATATGTTTAGATGTACTAAATTTTGGATTTAATTAAGTATGGTCCCTACACATGGTATCAGAGCCCTGGTTCAAAATCTGGAGCCAAGGGCCTACCTACCCACCCAGAATTTAAATACTTCTGTTTAGCTATGGTGAAACCTTGAAACCCTTAATTTGATGAAAATCCAAGCTCCAGCTTCAGTCCCACCTAGCCTGCAAGCCAAAAACATTTTTTTTGTTACACAGATCTATATATAAACAAGCCTTTTCAGTTGAACTATGCGTTGCATCATTTGCCAATAACTGCTTACTTCTAAGCTTAATCAAATTACATTTATAACATAAATTCCTCACAGTGATGTTTTCATAGCTCTTACCTAAAAAAAAACTTCATCGATTAAAATACAAAACAACAGCCAAGTCTATCAACAACAAACTGATATCTCTGTAACAACATGTTGATCTCTAGTACAGAAAATCTTCTAGAAATAACAACATTATGATGACAGCAATAGATTTAACTATGCAAAACAATAATTTAGGGCACTACAACAACAACAATGGAAACTGGGAAACCAAGTAGTGAACAAGATTGCAGAAATCTTCAACAAACCTTAGTGATAAAATAGACTCTTCAACATAAGACAGGAGAACTTTCCTAAGAACGTATGGTCACCACCTCATTCCCGAGAGGTCTCTCACAGATTGCCATACAAGCATTCACCCAGACATCCCTACTCTGAGCCTATAAGATTTTTCATAATGAAAACTCTCACTTTTTGCTTTATTATCTTTCTCTGCTAGACCAATTGAAAAGAAAAAAAAATCTTAAAAGAAAACCTTGGCAGGAAAGATTGCATGATCAGTGTTGGATTTGAGATATGTGTCAATGCCAGTAAAGTTTCATAGATATAGTAGATCAGGAAACAAACAGATCCTACCACTGTAAATGGAATAAGGATTTAAAGTCCCTACATTTGTCGATGGTTGTGTGCTTAATATGGGAGAACTTGTACATCAATAACACGGAGATGGGTGGTTTGCAGATGGACTGGATTTATGTTTTGATAAAAAAGGAGAAAATTTCATGGAGATGAGCATATGCCCAAAACAAAATAGCAACCTGGCCTATCCTATTTTATTCAGAAAGGCAAAACAAAATAGCGATCTACCTATTCTATTCAGATGGGCAAAACAAAATAGCAATCTGGCCTATCCTATTATGTTCAAAAAGGCAAAACAAAATAGCGATCTACCTATTCTATTCAGATGGGAAAAACAAAATAGCAATCTGACCTAACCGATTCTATTCATAGAGGCAATGTCCATTGAAAAGTAAAGTAAATGGAAGAGGAAAGTAGGGCCATGAATAGTAAAAGTAAATGAAAGAAGAAAGTGTTGCACAGTGTTTGGTAAACACGAAAAGAGATGCAAAAGACGAAGACGAACAGAAGACAAAATAGGAAATATTGATTGTGTGAATGAAATCCCAAAAGGATATTGCCAAGATATCTTACACTATAGTAAAAGAAGGGAATGTAGATCCACTTTGTTCTTTTGTGAAGAAAGGTGGGTGTGTCAAGGGATTGATTCTCTTGCTCAATATAAGCACACAGAAAATTAATAATGAAAACATTAAAATGATAGTAATGAGAAAATATCATTATACTATTATAGTAAGTAGGCTGGAATTTGATAGGCGATTTGCCCAAAATTTACCATTTTCCTGTATTTTCCAGCTTAAAGTATTCATAAATGCCATCTGTGATAGCTGATACAATTTGAAAAAAACAATTTTATCAAAGGTAATGTAAAGCTATATGCATATAGATTAGGTATGCATAAGCTAAGTTGTCACGGTAAGTGGATCCAGGGTAGGGATGGGATTTTGTTTTTAAATCGGGGTGCTCAGGTGCATCACATACAAATTTTAAATATGTAACAAAACCAAAGTTCTTCTAAACCAGTGGAACTTAAAGCATTAAATAATATGATTTAATAACTAATAATATTCTAAAACTCGAGGGAGTGTGAAGATTTGTTGACTTGACTTGAAAAATAGAATGGAAAAGTTTTAAAAAAATCCTGGAAAGATGAACATGAAACTTCCTTTTGGCCTTGGCCTAGGAAAGGATTTTGACCACCAGTTGCAGCAACATTTTGAAGACCTGAAATTTCCGTTCGGCGCCTCATATTGGCAAGTTTCAAAAAAAACATTTTGGAGGTCCACGGGTTTTAAACCCATGACTGATTGCATAGCCTAAGCGCTTTGAGGAATGGTGTCGAGGCCCAATCTCCAGTTATGAAGGGGTGTCGAAATTGAATTATGGGATATTATGAGATCTATTTCCAACTTGAAAACTTTGATGTTAAGTTGTTGGTACATGGATACCGAATTGAAATAATGATTGTATGCAATTACATGATGATAATACATAGAAATGTATGAGTTTGTGTTACAGACTAATCTACAGGTCATGGGCTATGAGATAGCCAAGGGATGATAATGATGAAAGTGAATGTCATGACCACTAGCCGAAAAACATTATGGTACGAATATTTGTATGTGAAATTATATTGGTTTGGATGCATTGCTATGATATGTGGACCAGTGTAGGATTTCAGGTGATGAGACTGCCCAAAACCGAATAAACGATGACAAAACTCCCAGCAACATGGTGCCACTGTATATCCCATTGTAGGGTGTGGACCCTAGTTATGATTAGGAGGGGTGGAGGTATTTCCCACCGTGTATCCTCTGAAACCTGAAGTCATGGGAGGACGGTGTTATCCCATGCTCCCCAAGACGTGTGATGATGACTGTCAGTTGCCTGTTGGGGAAGCTTGGTCGAGATAGTGACACTTCCACTTACGGGTTCTATTTGGATTTAGGTCAATATAGTTGACGCTCCAAGATAGTCCAAGAGAGGAAGGATAGGAATGGAGATGGAAGTAAGTTAGGGAGGAAGGATGAGTAGAAATAGTTGAGAAAGTATGGAGATTTGTCTGATGGTGAAATTTGATGTTTTCCCTTCTAAAAAGAAAATATGTATATATGAATATTCATAATTACGTAACTAAACCACAGTTGTCTAAATAAAATTGTTGAACCGGATAATTGTAATTAAGGATTTCTCAAACATTTAATTGGTTTATTGTCTTTTATAAAAGACTAGTCTCGTTGATTGGATTGGATGCATACATAAATTACTAAAGGGTGATAGTTATTGATTATTAGTACATGCACGAGACTTGTATGTACTATCTACACATGCATTTCTTGTACATGTACACTAGTATGTATGAGTTTTCGTGACTACTTACTAATAGTGTCGGTTAATTGTTATGAATGTGTGAACCATGATTCTTTTCCTTTGTACCATGAGATACCTTAACTTCGGGACGAAGTTTCCTGAAGGGTGAGTGTATGTTACAACCCTGGTTAAATAGATGCATATGGATTATTAATTTTAATTAATTTGATAATCTGACTGTCCTAATATGTTGAGTTAAACAATAATTATTTCTTAATAATATTAATTAATTAATTAATTATTAATTAATTGTTCATACCTATCGATGATTAATTAATTAATTAATAGACTCATTAAATATTTGAGTAATGAATTAAAGGGGCTTAATAATTTTAGTTTATTTAATTAAAGACTTAYGTATGAAGGRGGGGGGRAAKAAACATTAAATGGAGGGGATAAGATAATAAAGAAGGGGGATAAGATAATAAATAAGGGGGATAAGATATTAAATGAAGGGGATAAGGTAATAAAGGAGGAGATAAGGAAATTAWYGAGGGGGAGGAGAKTCRRTGAAKGGGGAATATGATGGAAGAGTCCTAMGGGAAATGGAGGGATGATTATTTTTGGGGAGGAAGCATTTTGAGGGAGCATTTGGAGGGCAGGAGGATTTTCTGTGGCATATTTTTCTGTGGGATATTGGTTGGTTTGAGCAGTTTGGTTTTTGGGTGAATCATTGCAGGGGGCACCGGGTTGCTGGGGGTTTTCAGCACGGGGGCCAGGATTCCTTTTGGTTTCCTGGAGCTAGGGAGCCGGATAGGCTGCTCCTAGATGGCTGGGAGGTTAGTCGGTTTGGGAAGAGTTGGACAATGCATCAGGCTAGGCAAGGCAACAAGGAAAGGACAACCATATCGACGAGAATTAGCATCAGAAGCAGGTATTTTATTTATGAATTGTTGAGTTATTTTCATGTTGTAGATAAATGTTAAATTCTGTTGAATATTTATGCTTATATGATGGTGAATGAATTATTTATGTATTAGAAAGGAATTATATGTTTAGATGTACTAAATTTTGGATTTAATTAAGTACGGTCCCTACAGTGGTGGGGCTAGGAACTGATGCATCCATAGGCGTAGAGGGTCTGATGTGGGACAAAAGAATTGCAAAAAAACATACAATCAAATATCTATATAAATACACAAAATACAAAATAAATATATAACAATGAAGAACATAGAGAGGGTTAAGATACTAACCTCATCCATGAAGCTATGCTATCCACTAGGATCTATAGGCCCATAGCATATCTTCCCACAACTCGAGAAGCTATTAGGTTCGCATGGAAAACTGATATATCCATGTTCCCTCTCCCCACTTTACTCTCCTATGCATGTTGAAGCTCCAACTCCTCTATGAATGTCACTTCCAGGCACCTCCTGCTGAGATAGTGCAACAAAGATATTGTGTTACAGTAGGCTACGAGTCAATGATGAGATGGCTAGTTGTACCTGTTGCAATTTCTATACAACATGAGGATATTGGGTAGGGGGGGTTAGGTATTCTCCTGGGGGATGGGGACTTAACTCGGGGTACCGCCTGGCATGCTCTCGGTCTTGTGTGGACCCTTGACCCACCCCATGGAATTTACCAATGTCAAATTAGTTGACATGCTTACTCATAATAAAATCATCCCATAAATTCCTCATAATATATAAGGGTATTGGCACATGCCAATTTTTGGAAAGAATCAAAGCAGCGCTGGATAATAAGGAGCACGCAAAAAACAGAGGAAAATAGGGAGAGCGCTGAAAAAAGAGGAAAATCAACACCGTGAAAAGAAGTTACAAAGTGGAAAAACTACTGTGGAGCAGTTGGAAAGTGGACAAGTGTCGACTTGGAGAACGGTTGGATTGTGGACTAGCCGATATTAAGTCAAGGGGAAAGTGGACAAACCTAACCCACTTAGGGTTAAGGTTTTTTGTAAGGGCTTTGTCCCATTTATGTATATAAGTAGAATGTATTAGGACTATAGAGGGGTTTGGTTGTAGAAGTGGTTGTTGTTTTTGTTGTTGGTTGTTGTCGGTTAGAGAGTGTGAGTGATGGAGATGGAACTATTGGAGAGGAAGTACTAAGTTTTGACTATCACGATCTGTGGAGATAGAACGTAATTGCAAAAGAATTATATAGTGCGCAACACTAGATTTTGCATGAATATGAATAAAGAGCCAAAGAAACAAATCTTTGTGGACATAGCCCATGAGGGGGTGAACCACGATATATATGTATCATGTGCATGAATGTTTGAATTGATTACAATTATATTTAAGTTAATGAGCTATATGATAAATATGATAAAATAATAGATGGAATAATATTGCGCAACACTGAATGAATATGTATCATTGGTTATATGATGTGTCACTGGTAAGAGTTAGGATCACTATAATAAATGGGAATTTGAGGGCTAGGAGTTGAGTATATCTAATTACTTTGAGAGAGATACACATCCTATCCCATGGTTGCAGACACCTAAGTCTTGCAGCCATGCATTGAAGCCATCTCGGGTGAGACCGTGCAGTGAAATTTGTGCGTTGTGTTTCCTTCTAGTATCCAGAAGGCCCAATGGTTGAAGGGTTGTTGGTAATTCTATAGTTAGAACCTCGGTCAGCCCGTAAGTAGCCAACAATGGTTTTTGTTTTCGATTGGAACTCAAAAGATTAGATCAGGAGGGATGTATCATGCAGTATAACATGAGGGTTTAAGAAAGGTAATGTTTGTAGGTTGGAATCCCACGAAAGTAGATATTGAAAGATGGTTGACAATTCAATAACTAGATTTTTCCCACAAAGATAATAGAATCCCTAGGTTTAATCCAACATAGTACTTAGAAAGATACGTATTCACCGAAATACATGAAATTTTCTTTAGTGAGTTTCCCACTCTATTGAAGGATTGGATAACATGGTTGAAAGATACCCATCCAACAAATAGAGTTAGATAAGTTGAGTGGATAGAAGAAAGTATATTGAGGTTGAAGAGGGCGAATAGAAAATGCTTGTGTGCAATAGATTTCTGGCTAGACAACATTATAGGGGGGTATATCATTGAGTTCCTAGTAGATACATTGAAGTATTATAGTGTAGCAGAGTAGGATTTTCTTAAGGGTCCAAGGGGAAGGTACATCAGGTCGTTGTACACATCGATCACAATATTATTGCATGATAAAGTGGTATTAACAATAATCAGACAACTAAACTACCCTGCGTGCATGGGGGAGTTAGGGGAAACCTGAGGAAGGTATGGGATGGAGGGGGAAATGGATAGAGAATATCGAATTAAAGAGAAATATCCCATTATGATGGATCAAGAGGATATCCAAGAAATTATCCACAAGGCAGGAATGACACACAGTGGAAGGCCTTACCCGTATAATCTTAATAGGAAGAAAAGAGTTGTAGTCGAGAGGGAAGGCTTGGAGAATGATGAGGAAGAGGTAGAGGATCTTCGTGTTGTGGATAAAATTGAATAAATATTTCATGCCACATATGAAAGGAATACTATAGGAGCGATATATAATGCAGAAGCAAGTACCCCTGTTCAGATCCAAGTCAAAGTAGAACCTACAACCCCATGTATGACTAACACATCAACAAAGAAAACATTTTTTAGAGAACCAATGACTAATAGTCAAAGGAATATAGGATATCAAAATAGAAGTGAGGGTACAAGGGTAAAAGAGAAACAGTGTGGTGTACCCTTTGCAGATCAGAGATACATCACAAGAATGAGTGTCCGACGTTTTCACAATAATTTGGAGTAGGGATGCCAAATCCATTGCCTATAATAGGGCCTTGGTGTGAAATATGCAATACACATGGGCATGATCTTTATCACCTCCCTATGATGTAGAAGTACAATACAAAATGGTAGAGTACTTTCTGTAACTTTTGTAAGTCAATGGGACATGAAGACAAAAATTGTAGAAATATGGAGTTAATGAAGGAAAGAACCACATATGCATATAGGATGTAGGTTGAGTTGATGTAAGGATAGACTACGCCACAATTTGGTAATGTGCAACAATTTCAAATAGTTCTATAGTTTCAGCAACCCCCACAGTATAATCAGGCACCATAATATCATCAATAAAACATGAATCCACAGGGGAACAGAGGAGGATTCAGAGGTAGAGGAAAAGGATGAATGGGAAGAGGTAGAGGGCCTATTATCTACCATAATTGTCAACAACAAGGACATTATGCAAGATATTGTCCTCAACCAACAACATGTATGTACTTTCACACAACATATCATGTGACAGAAGAGTGCTCAAAGTTAATGACAAAGATCCAGGAGAATAGGAATCTAAATAACAAAAATTCTCAATGGATTGTTGTAGAAATAAGGGATCCTGGGAGGAACATCAATATAGTGACTAGAGGAGGAGAGAAGAAAAGAGCAGATGCACATGACCATAAGAAGGAATATCATTGTTGGATTCAGAATAACACCCAACCATAAAAACATTTTGATGAAAAGAAGGAGAAGGAAACATTCAAGGAAGCAAAGGAGTTCTTGAAGGAGAATGAATCCTTCACATTGAATACTACATTGAGGTATGATACTCCTATTTTTTATATGCCTTAGTATTTGGATCATACTTACAGAGGAGAGCAAAGAGAGAAATTAAATAACTTAAAGGATTTTATGGAATCTTTCTTTAAATTACTTAATGATAAGAATGTCATGGATTTGTTTAAAAGTATTCTTGATAAAAATAGCATAGAGGAAGGGGTAGTAACATAACCAAAGAATATTAATCAATTCCTTAGAAAGAAAAGAACTACTAGAGAGTTTATATTAAATTCAAATTTAAGAGACTTTAACATGGGAAATGTTATCCTAGACTTAGGATCAGATGTCAACATTTTTACAAAGAAGACTTGGGAAGCAATGGGAGAACCTACACTAGGGTATTCCTATATCCAATTGAATCTAGAAAACTAGAAGAGAGTGATTCCCATAGGTATATTGAAGAGTTCAAAAGTGGATCTAGATGGTGTGCGCACCACAACAAACTTTGAAGTGATGGATATGGTGGATGAGTCTATACCATTTCCATCACTATTGGGAATTGATCGGGCCTTTGATAATCAAGCCATAATTAATTTAAAGACTGGAAAGATGATATTTGAAGTTGGGAACTTTAGGGTAGTAGAACCTTTAGATCCCTCAAATTGTGAAAATATGTAGAACCTGTGACTGACAGTTTTCTAGAGGATGATGTGAACGAGTTGTATAGGACTACTACGCGAGATGAAGACTATGTGAATCCAACTGCAGATGGAGTTCTTAGTTGGAGGAGTCTTAATTATGTCATGTCAAATTCTAATATTGAGGTATAAAATTAGTATAAAAGATTGCATGAAGTCTCTACTAGGAGTGTTATAACCCTAATTTGCACCATACATGCTTACCTGGCATCAGACTATCTCAGATCCCTTCTTTTCCAAAGAACTATTGAACAACTCTTTAAAAAACCTCTTTTATAAAGGCCCATGTGCCCTACTCCATTACTGAATGTGTGTACACACTAGCTGACCTAAAACAGCCTGCGTGGAACGAAAAAAGCACAAAAAAAGGAAAGTTGCCGACAGAACACACAGCTTTGGGTGAGTTAACTGAAACTGTTGGCCATGCATGGTCGAGGGTTCGTCCAAATACCTAGCTTCTTCTAGCCTATAAAAGAAGGGTTAGGGGTCCCATTTGGAGGAGGAGAATAAGAGTAAAGAAACTCTGCCCAATTGCACATTCCCATTGTCCCAACCCTTTATCCATCCTTGTGTAAGATGAGATACAAATCAAAGAACTTGGAGGACATTTGAAGAGGAGACCAGGATCAAGATTCGCGGAGTAGTGGCTGGTCTCGACATTGTAAGTTGATTCATTAAATTTAATAATAAAGAAATTATTTTCCTGTCCCACTATATGAGTTCTTCATAGTTCAGTAAATATATGTTTGAATCTCTAACCCATTAGTCTGTAGGTAAAATGCATGTGTAGTTTGTTGCTTGTTTTGTATGCAGGTCAGCCTTGGGAGGAGAGTTTCCAACAAGCGGTCAAGCGTGAAGAAGGATCGACATCAGCCATCCGGAACAAGGTGTGTTGGTCTAACCATGTATTCACTGAAAAGAAATGGGGATTAGGTCTGGGGATGAAGTTAGAAAGTAGGTTTCTTTTGGTCATATCTACATGCATAATATAACCCTATTTGCTAGTCTGTAGGGGGATTTCCCACCACAACAGAATTGGCGACCATACTAGGGAAGTCTCTAGGGTTCCTGGGAGTATTTTTGGGTAGTTTTAAAAGACTATTTTGTTGCTTGTTTTTTGAAGTTTCTGCAAAGTCTGAGCTAGCAGAGAGTCTGGTTTTCCATACCAGTTGTCTCTGTTAATTGCTTGACTGTGTTTTTTCGAGAACCACAAAGGTACACGTGGCTTGCATAGGGTCTACATGCGTGTACCTGTGCCCTACTCTCTTACAGCCCGCATGTAAATTCTAGCTAAAGAAGTAGTAGTAGCATGTAGATTCCAAAAAAAATTTGAGGCAGTTATCCTCTTCCCTGTCAGAATCAGTGATTCTCAGGGGTTTTCTGGAATTATTTCTAAGTCTTGGTTGTTTGCAGTCTTGTCTCAGATTGGTTTGTTTTACGTTTTCTTTTCCTTACATTGTTTTCTTTTTTCTGTTAAAGAGAGTGTATAATCCTTCAAGGGATCCTGGTTCTCAATATCAGTGGTCTCTTCCTAGTTTGGATTGTTTGTTTTTAGTTGTTTCATAGTTTTAGAGATACACACGGCCTGTATCAGACCAACACGCATGTACACGCCCTCTGGCTCTACACAACTCGCGTGCACACGCTTGTTGTTGGATTGTCAATAGTGTGCTTGTGCAGGATAGTTTTTGTTGAGGGTAAGGCAGTAATCCTTTCCCTTGACATGAGTTATACCTCTCAGGTTTTTGAATCTTTGTCCTAGCAGTCAGTAGCTTAGGGTTGATCTTAGCCTTATCTTTCTTTTTTTCATTTAAAAGTTGTCAATTAAAAATTTTGTTTAGGGTTTTTAGACAAGTGTGAGAGTCATTTTTTAAGTTGCTAGTGTGTGATTTCTTGAAGTGATTCTTTGTGATCTGCGATTAGGCCAGAAATTTTTTTCTTGGTTTTTTACTTGTTGGTATTTTTCCTTTTTTCTTTATCAGCATTTAAATAAAAAAAGAAAAAATCTCTTTCATTTTCTTGTTTGGTTCAAAAGTGTGATTTTTCATTAGTAGCCAAGGAAAAATATTTGTTTTCTTAAGTTCTTGATAGTTTACTTAGATCGTAAGTAGCTCGTAGTCGAGTGAAATACTTCTTTAAGTTTGTTGATTCAAAAGATCTTAGAAAAATAAAAATAAAATAAAAAATTTGAAAAGTTGTTGAGAATTTGCGTTAAGTGAAATTTTTGTTTCCAACTTTCTATTCATTTTTTACTTTTGTCTTTCAAAACATCATCAGTTTCACTTTCATACCCCTTGACATAAGACAATCCATAAAATTAACGCTAAATCTAAAATTCATTAGACTTTTATGTTTGTAGGGTTAACCAACTAGTTCAGGATTAGGGCCTTGGATTAGGTTGGAGAGGAAACTCTTCAAGGCCATTAAAATCGAACATTGGAGTCTGAGTTAGGGAGTGTCCAAGTCCATTATCGTGAAATTTATACGGGACCCCCCTCTAAAACAGGGGATAAACACAAGGTCGCGTGTGGAAATGTAGCAGAGATAACCCCTCCAAAGCTGGACCAATCATAGTGGAAAACGCATATAGAGGGCTTGTTTTGGGATTCCATCGATTGCATTTGCCACGGGGATTCGTGGGTCTCGAATCCGTTTGAGGTCCTCAGTTGTCTTCCATACCACTTGCTTTCGATACCCTTGACAGGTTTCGGGCTCGATACCCTGGTCATTGTGGTCTACCCAAATTTCGACTGTACCCGCCTGGTGACTGTTTGCGCGCTAGCAACCTAGTTGCCTATCTTTTTTAGGGACATACATAGTTGACTACGGGGGTATACCGTGGTACCTAGGATAGACATTGGTCCACACTTTGCAGAGTATACCTAGAGGGTGCTTCCATTTTCGATTTTCACTTGCACCTGTAAGTTGCTCTAGTGTTGGTTGTTGTAACTGTTCTACCAATTAATTTAGTGTTTGCCTGTCTTATCTTCTAGGGACTTTTTTAGTGCGTGTTGTTTTTGAACGGTTAGACTACCCTAGAGTGTCTTTGATCTTCTCACACATTGGAGGATCATGAGATCCTCTGGTCACAAAGGCTTCTTGGCCTACCATCGGTTACACTGGAGCCACCCCCGCCACCACTAAGGCGAAAGCTAGACCAACAAGGGTCTTTTGAAGCGACCGGGTCACAAGAAATTGTGCCCGACCAACATCCAGAGGAATCGACAATTTTAGACCTTGGAGCGAAAGATTTTGGTCTGGTTGAAACCTCCACCATTGATCTTTTAGCACCCACCATTGTACCGATCCATCCTTACGAGTGCCAAACAGTGTTGCACACAGCAATGGAAACAAATGTTGTTACTTCTTTTGGGAATTCTTCAATTCCCACTACGGTTTTCACCACAAGAGAGTTTCCACCTCCTAACCCACCATCACCAGTCTGATCCACCATGGTATTGACCACCTCTACATCGCACAGTGGTCCCATCCCGTCTTTGGCGGCAACCACAACCCCTTTCACACCAAGTGCGACAAGCCCTCTGTTCTCATATGGGATGCCTAGTTTAGGTACAAGCCCTGTACTTTCCTACTCCACTTTACAAAATTTAGGTCTGGGGGTAGGGAGATCTAACTCTCCTCTACAAGGCAACATGGGGAGCACTCCTTCTCCTTTTAATGCTTTCCCTTATGGGGGAGGTCATATACTTCCTTCGTCCCCTTCACTCGGTGGCTCGCATCAACAAACCGTCGAGTGACCTGCACACCATAGTTTACTTGGAGCGGGGAGTCAAGGACCACCTTCTCATAATATGTCGATAGGTTCAACACCATTTTCTTTGTTTGGTGTGTTTGGTAAAAACACCTTCTCTTCAGCTACTTTCCCAACTGGGGGCAACCCCAGTTTCAGACAACGTATTCCTGTGCAGGGTACTATTCCTGCACAGGGGGCACACCCAGGAACTTCTTCCACAGCAGGGCCTTGGAATTCTTGGAAGGGATCAGTTCCCTTGTCAGGAATGTCGATCTGGGGTTATTCTTTTCATAATCAAAGGAACCCCAAACAAAGCACTATGCCTATCCCTATGGGACCAACATGGAGCAATCCTTCCCAAAGTCCTTCGAATGTAATGCATGACCAACCATCTATGTCCTATTTCGGAAATCTGTCGATGATGTCTCCTCACACACAAAATCCATATGCTAGCCATGGTTTCTATGAAAATCTGGGCCAGCAGCCGAAATTTTCCTGGCAACCTGGTGCCAGTCAAACTCCAGGCCCCTTTTTCCCAGGTTATCACCAACAACCCAAACTACCTTTCCTGGAAACCTTGCATTTTCCAGACTTGACAAGGTTGTTAAATGACCCTATCTGTCACAATCTGCATTGGCCTCCTATGCCGACGAAGTTGCCTTTAGATATCCCAAAGTTTGAAACCAAGCCTAACGAAGATCCAGGAGATCATGTGACTACCTTCCATCTTTGGTGCTCATCTAACTCGTTGAAAGACGATTCCATATAGTTGTGATTGTTTCAACGTACTCTCATTGGGAGTGCCGCGAAATGGTACATTGATCTCGATCGCTCAAGATACTCTTCCTTCGGTGAACTAGTGATGGCTTCCCTAAACCATTTCCAGTGGCCTATGAGATACGACGTTGGCACCGAATTGTTGGCCAATTTCTCACAAACTAAAGCGGACCATATCTCTTATCACATTCGAGACTGGATATGCAGAAAGAGTTAATTAAGGTACCAGTCCCACTAGCATTCCTGTTGGAGTGGTTTCTTAAGTATTTGGTCCCACAGTTGTCCAAGAAAGTCACGACGTCGAGAGTATTTTCCGAAGAAGATGCCATCATGAGATCTCAACAACTTGAGCTAATCTATTCTCGGTCCGATTTATTATACGAGATCTTTCTAGATGCACCACACTCAATACTTGATAAAAATAGACAGAGAGTTGGACCACATGCCGATGGTATTGTCGGTTCAGCACAAACAAATCCCGTTCAGCAACTAACAACTCAATTGCAACAATTGTCTATACAACACACAATGGCCAACCAAACTACTGCTTTGGTTGTTCCCCCTACCAAAACGTCGGATGTACACACAGTGAAATCGACTAATCCAAAGGCTTCCCATCAGCCTGAAGGAAAGAAAAAAAAATGAAAGAAGGGTAAGGGGGATAAGAAACCCACCGATAATGTTGGCGGGGGAAATACTGAGAAACAGAAGGCGAGGTATCCATGCAACTTGTGCATGGAGGACCATCCGACCCACCTTTTTCCCCATCTTGTAGAGGCCCAAAAGTTTGTGACACAGCAACAACCTGTTGTGTTAACCAATCCATTCCAACATGGGAAAAATCTAACACAAGCCTCTACAAGCACGGAAGGGAGAAGCCAAGGACCCTCTCCATCTTCAACCAACCCCACATCCACGAATGTATATATGGTGAAGAGTGACGCTTTTATATTGACTAGAGTGCATGACTATAATAAACCAAGCACTTATGAGAAGGGTAAAGAAGATGAACTCCCATCTCTTCCTCTACAGATTGAGAAGACGTTGGGAGAAACAATGACACGCATTCCCAAAGGTTCATTCAAAAGAGCTTCTCATAACCCAAATGTAAGGGCCGCCCAGAACTACTCTGTGGTGGAAGATTTATCCCAAACCCCTTGTGCGATGTCCGCTCTGGAGGTCCTCCAAAGATGCCCTTCCCATAGGAAAGCCTTGTTAACCACTTTAGGATCTACCAAGACTTGTAATCCGGGTACAATCATGTTAGATACAACCGACTTAAAACCTCGTCTACCTTACCACGTAGTGTTTCAAATAGTAGTGGATTATCCCATGAAAAATTTTACTTGAAATATCTTCCGCACGGTGGTTGATGAGGGCACCTCGAAATGCGTTACGTCATTGGCATGTTGGAAGGTTGTTGGCCAGCCCATTTTGTCTTCGTCACCTACTCTCCTCACCACTTTCGATGGTCATTCGTTCCAACCACATGGTATCATTCCTTCTTTCCCTGTGCAGTTAGGAGGGAAGACCATGTGTGTTGAAGTAGAGGTAGTCGATGCTCCCCTCGACTATAACCTTTTGTTAGGAAGGAGTTAGACTTATTCCATGCAAGTTGTGGTTGCTATAGTTTTCTGGGTCTTGTTGTTTCCACATGAGGGTCGGATAGTGACCATTGATCAATTGTCTTTCTCCAGACCTGAGCCCGCATTGGGGGAATCCACGGTCCCGATGATTGATAATCCTCAACCAGGTGTCATCAACGTAGGGGTTGGTTTGTGCCCATATTTGATGGGTACCTTCGATTAACCACCCCAGCAAGGTGATATCAAGTTTATATCCAATCACCATAAGGTTGATATTTTTCAAGTTTCATCGTTCCGCACGAATTACTTCAACGATCTATGGGTACTTCCTTCCCCATCGGCCACGATGGATGGGACACGACACCCGGGCATTTCCATTCCCTTGTCCGCAGCTGAAGTAGTGTACTCTTTAGTCCAGCAAACTTCAGTCCACACTGATCCAACTGTTGCACAAGAGTTTGATCCACTTCTAGAGCCTATTTGGGCTCAAGGTTCTCTCACTCACACCGATTCATTAGACTTAGTCTTTCCCTCTGATGAAGCAATAATAGAAGCAATGACTAGTTCGGACAAACCCTGGGAAGATATTCATCCTAGATCATACTTCCTCCCAGAGTTAAGCCGAATTGAAGTGAGAGAATTCACCGTGACTATGACGAGAGATCGGTCTTGTCCTATTAATCCCTTAGCTACACACGAGGTTTATGTTGAGGTTAATATGGAAAATATCATTGAAACCTTACTAATCAATATCTCCCGAAACCCTAGCATCATGGAAAATGTCTTCGTCGGAGCTGACTTCTCCCACAGAGAGATTCAAATCTACACCAATCTTTTTAAAGAATTCCGCGACATTTTTTCCTGGTCTTACAAGGAAAGGCTAGGCATCGATCCAAAAATAGTTGAGCATGAAATCACAACGTATCTAGATGTCAAGCCTATCTAGAAGAAGCTTCATCCAGTTAACCCCAAGAAATCAACATTCATTAAGGTTGAGGTTGAGAAATTGCTAAAAGCGGGTTTTATCTATCCTATCCATTTGACCCAATGGGTGTCAAACCCCGTGTCAGTCAATAAAAAACAAGGCACGATTTGTTTATGTACCGACTTCCGTGACTTGAACAAGGCCTATCCCAAAGATAGTTTTCCCACACCTTTCATCAACCATATCATTGATGAATGTGCGGGTTGTGAGGCCTTTTCTTTCATGGACAGTTTTTCGAGCTATAATCAAATACAAATCAAACCAAAAGACCAGCACAAAACGACATTTATCTATCCATGGGGTATATTCACGTATCGTAAGATGCCTTTTGGTCTCAAAAATGTTGGAGCCACCTTTCAATGAGCCATGTATTTTGCTTTCCATGACCTCAAGCATATAGTCGATGCTTATTTAGATGATTTAGCATCTCAATCTCGCAAGAGAACGGATCATCCCACACACCTCCGACTTATCTTCGAACGTTGTCACTACTTTTGGATTCGCTTGAATCCAAACAAGTGCAGCTTCTGCATAACGTCTGGATGTTTGTTAGGTTTCATAGTGTCAACAACAGGGATCATGGTCGATCTTCTCAAGGTTGAGGCAATAATTCAGTTTCCCCCCCCACGCACAATCCTTCAACTTCAGAGTCTACAAGGCAAGGCGAATTTTCTAAGACGCTTTATCACTAACTACGCCGATATCACCAAGGGCTTTATGTGCTTACTTAAAAAAGACATTCCTTTTTATTGGGACGATGTCGTTGAACTCTCTTTTTCCGCATTAAAACATGCACTCACAACTGCCCCTCTACTCCGTCCACCTAACTATAACAAGGATTTCTTAATATATCTGGCTGCAGCAGAGTCAACCATTGGCATGGTCTTAGTTCAGGAAGATGAATTGTTCTCAGAATATGTTATCTATTAACTGATTCGAGGCCTCATAGGACTGGAACTCAATTATTCTCATATCGGAAAACTTGTGTTGGTAGTAGTCCATGTTGTTCAACGGTTCCGTCATTATGTTATGTTTCACAAGACCACTGTCATTGTTGTCATGAATCCATTTCAGTACATGTTGACACGACGGGTAATAGGTGGAAAAATCAATAGATGGATAGACATCCTCTAGGATTTTGACTTAGATTTCGTTTCAGCGAAGTCCAAAAAGTCACTGGTCTTCGCAGAACTTATTTCGGAACTTCCGATTGAGTCAGGTGATCTTGTGCTCGAAGAGTCACCTATCAGAGGATATATGTTTTTGATCACCTCTTCAGATCCCTGGTACGGAGATATAATTATCTATATCCAGACTTTGAAGTGCCCCACCACTGCTTCTTGTGATGAGCGTCGACGCATATGCCATCAGGCTAAGAATTATCTCATACTCAATGATACATTGTATCGGAGAGGTGTAGACTACATCCTACATCAATGTCTCACTTAGGACGAAGCAATTATTGTGCTTAACGATTGCCATACTAGAGCTTGTGGTATTCATTTGTCTGGGTTGGCAACCGCCCAAAAGATTCTACGAGCAGGTTACTTCTGGCCGACACTTTTCAAAGATTGTATCGAATCGGTCAAGAAGTGTCATCCGTACCAAATCTTCTCTCAGAATATGAGGGCACATCCCACTCCCATGTTTCTTGTCATCACAGTTGGTCCCTTCACCAAGTGGGGGATTGATTACACTACATTCAACCCTCCTTCAGCAAGGGGGCACCGCTATATCATAATAGTTGTAGACTACTTCACGAAGTGGGTTGAGGCTATGCCAACGTTTAAAGATGATGGAGAGACTACAGCTCTCTTTTTATTCAACCAGATAATAGCAAGGTTCGACGTCCCAAGGGAGATTGTCACTAACCATGGTAGTCACTTTCAGAACCATATGATGACTGAGTTAACGTCAAATCTTGGGTTACGGCAGGAACATTCGTCACCCTACTACCCCCAATCAAATGGTCAGGTGGAAGCTGTGAACGAAAATCTTAAGACCATTCTACAACGAATGATCAACTCATCCAAGTCAAATTGGCATTTGATGTTATACTCGACATTATGGTCTTACTGAACATCTGTTAAGACTGCAAACGGTTTCTCACCTTTCCAGCTTGTTTACGGGCTGGAGGCAGTATTTCCTATCGAATGTCAAATCCTGTCTTTAAAGTTGGCAGTACAGTTATTGCCAAACACTTCTCCACTTGAAGAACGGTTAGTATACCTTGAGTAGCTCAATGATCAATGTCATGATGCGGCCCTGACCAACGAGGCTCACAAACACAAGGTCAACTATCAGTATGATAGGTTCGCTCGTCCTCAGATTTTCACTGAAGGCAACCTTGTCCTAGTCTGTGACCAAGATAAGGACCCCCTGGGGGCAGGAAAATTCAAACCCATGTGGTTCGAACCTTTCATCATAAAATAGGTTTTAAAAAAGGGTGCTTATTGTCTAGTTGATTTTGAAGGGAATGCTTTCGCGGAGCCTAGAAATGGGATCTACCTCAAGAAGTATTACTCATAGGCAGGTCACTGTGGGTAACGTTTTGTAACATATGTATAGTCTTTGTACTATTACTTTTTAATTTCTTTTAGTGTTATGGACATGTCGTTGATGTTATCTTTCGTCACTGTGGCAGATGTCAAGTGATTTCAACGTGTTCGTTGGGCATGCAGATGGTGCTATTCAGCACACTCGGAGGCTTTCCTCCGCAGCTTGGGTAATCTTTACACCTCAAGGCCAGTTATTATCCTCCGAAAGTATATGCTTAGGTGACACCACAAATAATTTCGCTGAGTATAGTGCAGTTATTGAGTTGCTTCGTGACGCTTTTTCATTGGGTATCTCTCATCTCCAGGTCTATCTAGACACTCAACTGGTTGTGTCTCAATTAAATAGAGTATACGGGGTTCATGATCCAACTTTACACCAATGATTCCTTAGGGTACGTCTCTTAGAATGAAACTTTGATTATATTACATATTTTCATGTTCCTAGGAGATTAAACCAAGTTACAGATACTCTAGCTAATCAAATTTTAGATTGGCATCTTGCACACATATGAAAGAACATTCACATAAACATGTAAATACATTTTTTGCACACATGATCCATAAGACACAAAAGACAAAAAAAAAACCATATACAATATCATAAAGTAACCAGAGTACATAGATGGACGCAAGTGCCTCAAAAATATGACCGATAACGAGTCACAGGGATTATGCCCTCAAAAAATATATACTAGTGCTCATGGCACGTAAAAATGTCTAGCTAAGGTCAGGGCCTGTGGGCCCTGTTATACTGGTCCACATCATTGGCTAAACACCTAAACAATCGGACCCAGGTCCATGGTGCCCCACTATATGAGGCTACATAGATGGTGGTAGGTCCTCAATCTCTGTCATCGGGACCGTGCGAGTGAGCGTATTAAATTTTTGCTCGACTCATCTCAATAACCTCTCAGCCTCCTCGGCTGGAAGATCTCTTGCTACTGTTGGTCCTCCTGCGACGGCAGGTGCGGCCCCTGGCCGAGGACGACGCTTATTCCTTGCATAGTCAGTGGGTCGCACTGGTCCCACATCTGCACACAACGAACATATATCCATCAAATACTCTAGTATGAAAAATAAAAAAAATGATATATATAACGAAAACAACACAAAAAATACATATGTTTAACAACAACAAAAAAAAACTACAAAGGTGGAGACTTACCCATCTCCCCTCGCTCCTCACCAGGAGGTTCTGGTATCTCAGGGTCTCTCAAGAAATCAATCCCGGCATATGGGTAATCCTCTATAACCGGGATTTTTCGTGACAACCACGCGAAGAAGTCATCATCGAAGGACTCATTGGTCCTTCCGCCACCCTATCGCGGCAATAATATTGCCCATCTACACACAGCATGAAGAGAGGCCCGATGTCCACGTACCACTACTCGAGGACTAAAACTTAGAACTCTCTCAAAAAAGAACGAACACGAAATGGTCCCGAACTTGAAGTTCCTATGTGTCCGCAAATGACAATCTGTCAACTGCCTTTTCATACACTCAAGCAATGTGGTACTCGAATCAAAAACTTGTGCATTTAAGCATTGGACTGCACATTTCGTCTATGCACGGGATGCTTGATGTAGAGCAGCAGAACCAGTAACTTGCCCAATAAGCAATAGTATCGTCTGTAGCGATAAGTCAGTGATCTTTCTTATGGGAAACTGCGTGCTCGAGCTGTCTGTATCATCTGCATAGTATAGACCTATCAACTCCTCTATGTTATGCGTCCCTGAAGGGAAAGTCTAGAAGTTGACTGGTTCCCCTCTCCTGGAGAGGCCAGTCAAAAAGTAAAGTTCCTCGACCGTGGGCACCAGTGATTTCCCCTCTAACATGAATGCCTCTGCATCCGGATGCCAGTAGTCAACCAAGGCATTCAATATCCTAGGTTGTGCCTGCATAAAAGGACATAGGAAAAACTTGAGCAACCCACATTGCATCAAAGTAGCCATATCATTGGGGTCTTCCCCTACCAACTCACTAACCTCTTCATGCTCTCTTTCTCTCTAGTGGACATACATCCTGCAAAACACCAAGGTTCAAGAGGGTTAACCCTTTCTTTTGAAGCCTTTTTCATTCAATATGGGGGTCCATGCGTATTTTCATGGTGACAGTCGCATGTACACGCGGGAAGAGTTTACTCTTCCCGAATGTACACGTGGCCTTTCCTGAGACAGCCTGCGCTGACCTAGGGCCGACCTTTTAAAGGTCGACGCCCCCCTGAAAATTGAAATCCAATGCAAAAATAAATACATAAAATGAAAGATAAAAGAGTTTGTACTTACTTGGTCCAAACAGAAGTTCGTTTCGTCCACTGTAGCTCCCAGAATCACCGCTTTTGACAAAGGGGGTCTTTTGGCTCCAGAGTCAATTTCCAAATCAGCAATGGTGATAATGAGCTGCCATCTTCTATTTATAGAGTTTTTGGCCTCTTTTTGTCACTTTTTTGGCCTCCTTTATCATTTTCTTTATACCAAAAACCATTTAGAGTGATTCAAGAGTTTCATAGGAGGGATATGATCGAATATTGTGACATTTTTTTGGAGTTTTCAGTAATTTTTTACGGTCCGTGATTTTTTTTTTCCGAGGATCAACTTGAGCATATAGGTTAGGTTTCTACCCTGACTTTTGTATCTTGTTGTCTTTTTCCTTTTCTATAGGATCGATCCCATCAGGTTGTGACATGGAACCATCATGGTTGCTTTAGAAGTGTCGCAACTTGGTAGTAGAGATTACCGGAACATGGATGCCCTAGGTAGATCCTGGTTGCATTATGGTATCCATGTTGTCTCTAAAACACTATAGGCTCGGGAGTCCTTGTATTTTTTCCTGAATACGAGTTTGAGCCTCATTTGCATGATTCTTCTTCACTATTGACCTTGTTAGAACTCTATAATTTGTCCAAGGCTATGAGGCAGCCACAGAGGCAACATCAAAACCGCTTCGAGTCTTGGATCTAGCCCTCCAAGACTCAGAGAGGGATCTCTCTGTTAAATTTAGCTTTGTTTGTAAGGGATGGATTTTAGGCTAGCTATAAAAGTATAGGGTTTTGGTTTTTGTTTTTAAATGGTCATCTTGGGACAGCAAGGAGGGCCATTGGGAAAATGGGGTCTGTGTTTTAAAGAAGGTGATTTAATTCTCAGATTTGGACAAAATCCTTTCACAGGGCAAGGTATCATCAATAATTGGATCGAATCAAGTTATGATGGCGTCGGTTTAAGGAAGAAAAAGGGGAGGAAAAATCCAAGCAAAGGAGCAGCTAAGAATTCCTAAGCTGGGTTCTTTAGATGAATAACATAAAGATTATCACAAGCTGAGAGGCAGAGTATCCGCTAATAAATTCTGCCTCTATAACATTCCTTCTGATAATAAGAACTGAAAACAAAATGAAAGATAACAGGAAAACATTTTAACAGAGAGAAACTCCACCAATATCACCACACAAGAATCCTGTAAAAGAAATAGGCACATCACTGATAGATCATTAAAAATTACAAAGAAATTCTCTCGCTAAAACACAGCCCTCATCCAACAAAGAAAAAATAAAGCTACAGGTCTAGACCTCTCACATAGGTCGACCATATCCTACTCTGCCCCAGTCGAACCCTCATTCTATATTTTACTGGTCTATAAATAAGAAAACATGCCTCAGCCTTTCAAGACTCGGGCCCATAACTCTATTTTCTGAAAATAGAAAACAGTTACACAACTCGACACATGTCAATTCTTTCCTCAAACAAATCGAACATCCAATTAAAAGGAAAATAGATTTGATATCTGTTGCTCGACATCTGGAGTTTGTTGAGGTTTGCTGACAAATCCACTCTAAAGGCATTAAAACAGATAGATGCAGAATTAGTTGAATGTTGGAGGTTGTTTGAGAGCAGCTGCCAGTTGGAGGATCAATGCTATTAAACAATGATGCTCTGCCACCTGTCAATGAGATGTTAAATACTTCATGGCTATGATCCTGTAAATGCTCAACTGTAACTCATATGCTCCAGTGCAAACTGATATGACAGAATTAGCGTAAAACTTTGTATTTACAACTGCCAGGATATTATTAATGCAAATTTCACAGGAATCCACTGGAAGTTACTGCTTTCTTCAAAGAAATATGATTGGACCTTTCAAATTTGAAGCTACATGAGAATTTTGAGAAATATCCTTTCTACCAGGATTTTAAGGAGCACTTATTCTTGAAGGATGATTGTCGAGGTTGGAAATAAGTGGAAACAATAGTTTCACAGTCCCGGGCTTCATCTTCAAATCTGCACCATCATAGACCAAATTCAATTTAGAAATGGCATTGGCCTCTTCCTCTGAGGAGAACTTCAATAAAAGTAGAACCACAGAGGGCCTTGTCAGCTGCAACATGACGGAGCTGATGCACACTATTCACATTTCCATTTCTTTTGTTATAACATAATATGTTAGGAGTTCTGCATCTATATCCTATTTAGATGTGGTATTGTTTCTTGCTGTTGAAAAGACAGAAGGTAGAAAAACTGATGACCACGTCCTGCTTGAGAGAAGAAACATCCCAAAGAGTGAAAACAAGTTGGGCATCAGCATTCAAAACCCTGTACTTTGCGCCCAGTTCACTAAATTCATCCAAGCAATTTGGCTTCCCTTGTACAACTGCTCCCAAGCGAAATATCTGGTCTATCAATTAAAAGAAATCTGTAGACTTCCCAATGGATATTACCTATTGCATGTCTTCCAATATCAGGCGAGAAAATGTGGATATCAAGCATCTTTAACACCAGCGTTACATCAAGGAGAACTCTAGGTCTACCCCTTCCAGACAACTCTATTCGAGATGCAACCAGCAACTTTGTATCAGGACCCCGATCAACAATCATCACTCGTACGGGGTAGGACATTTCCTATTGCAGGTACCGACACAGAGAACTTTTATTTTGTGGGTCTATTATCTTCCTTCCATCAGCTTGCAAGGAAAAGAAATCCACCTCGCAGATTCCCTTGGGATTTGTAGAGAGACGTCCATATGATATCCGAATATTGTAGTCCTTTAAGGTTCTTAGAACATCATAAAGAAGGCCTCTGCGATCTTTTCTTGATATTTGAAGCAAGGTATGGGAAGGGATTAATGAATTATCAATTGTAATAGAAGCTTTGTTGATAAGGGTGCTTTAGTTTGTAAACTATTAGAATCGGCCTGAAATTGCATTTCTGAGGTGAACAATTCATCGACAATGGAAGGTGAGAGTAAAGAAACGGTGCATCTATCAACCGCTCCACCTAATCCTCCAACTGCAGGGATTTGCATTGGATGTAGTGGCTATGCAGGCCTTGTATATGAGCCAGGTCCAGCTCCAGACATATGTGAGGGCATGGGTATGGCCACACTGGGTTCGTTCTTTCGATAGATTTTCGTTCACTAGTTGAGAGGTGAACAATAACTTTGATTTTGGCCCCCGCACCAGCCTTCTCTCTATCGCTAGGGACACCTGCGCATTTGCCTTCTATGCATGCGTGCTTCTCTACGTGAAACCTTTAAACTAATTCTAACACTTGGCAGAGGGTTTTAAACGCTGCATTTTATATATTTTTTGACTTCTTGAGGCGATATCCCACATTCACAAGAAGAGAATATCAATGGGTATTGATATATGTCAATGGTTGCAAAGTAGTTCGATGTAGTGAGCCCAAAGGCAGAGCTTGGAGTTTGGAGTTGGCGTTGGTGCTGGCTTCTGTGTTTGTTGTTGGTTTTTGGAATGGCGCTGACTCTTGGTTATGAAGGCTTGGAGATTGGCCCTCGGCCAGTATAACCTTTTGCTGAACATTTTGATAATTTTTTCATAAAACTATGCATAAAGGCAAAGGCCAAGGGGCCATTTTTTTGATAAATTTACCAAAAATAGCTAATAAACCCAATTTTACATTTACCCACAAGAATAACAATTTTATGCCTTTCAAACCAATTCCCAAAATTGCTAAGAAATGCACCAAAACTCACTTTGAAGTTCACGCGCAAGCATTCATCTTATGCTTGGTCATTGTCGGGCGCTTTCCGCCACCTTCGCCATGCGTCTTAGCGAACACATATGCCTGAAATAAATAAATAGTATTCAGAACATTGATTCCCTATTATATAGGGTTCTAACAGACCTCACCCTCAGGACTCCCAAAAAATAACAGGTCTTCTTTTAAGCCCTTTTTCAGACCCTCCAAACATGAAAAGATTGTCGAGCGATCTTGTCGCCTTTCATGCTCGTTAAACTGAAATTTGAAGTCACATCTGTCTGACGATTGTTTACCCCTTTTTTGGTCCGGACGGTCAACTGTATGAACAAAGGTATACTCTATGGAACTTCAGTTCTATAGAAGAGTACTCTCAGGTATAATTTTATCCCTTTTTTGGGCCTGAGGGACTAAACTTACGAAGAAGGAACCCCCACAGAGTCCATAGTTAAGCTCTTTTTCAGACTCCCTAAAATTGAAAAGATCGTCGAGTGATCTTATTCTTTCACACTTGTTAACTGGACCAGAAGAACATTCCTGACGGAGTCCATAGTTAAGCTTTTTTCAGACTCCTTAAAAATGAAAAAATGGTTGAGTGATCTTTTTCTTATCACACTCGTTAAAATGGTTTTGAATAGACGTCTTATCGGTGCTAGTTTACCCCTTTTTCGAACCGACTAGACTATCTTCGAAAAAGGTACCCTAATGGAGTCTCCTTTTATGATTTTTCAGACTCTCTAAATATTAAAAACCACCGAGCTTACCTTCTCTGGGCTCGTTAAACTTACATCGAAGGACGTTACCATTGTGTGTTTTGTTAACCGCATTTGCATACCTTATACGCCAGCCTTGTAATAGTTTGCTTCTGCGTTTTAACACCCTTGGCCCCCGGAGGATTTTTTCCCGAGTATCATTATTTTGAACATCAGTCTTGTCCTTGTGCCTTGAGCTTGTATGTTTTCCACAATCATTCCTCCATTGTAACGTAACATTCCTTTATTCTTTTTTCCAAAATTATTGAAAAAGACAAAAAAATCAAATATACCCCAAAAAGAGGAAGGGAAAAGTATTTTCTTTATTGGCAGCAAAATGAGTCGCCCTTAGATAAAGCACATCTGTCTGTTTGTTCGTCAAACTATGGGATGTAATACGACCTTAGGAAGTTGTTATTTCTACATAGAGTTGTGTCCTCCTCCATTTGGTTATTCTTCCAAACATATGGAGAGTTTGTGTTGCCTCCTTCTTTGTAAACTTATGATTAATGCCATGTTGCCTAAGTCTCATCATTTGTCATGTTGTTGTCCAAGGGAAGTTTCTACCAAGCCTGAGTCGGCCCCTCTACAATTTGTCTCTTTCCCTCATACCCATCCATCCTGAATGTCCAATCAAGTCCTTGTTCAAAATCAATCAAGCCTTCAGTCTGATCATCAAGATTATCTAGTCCATGATCGATGAGTCGTCGAAGACCTCTGGGTAGTGAAGTCATACACCCATATTACACTCCTACCTTCAGTTTTTAAGATTTTGAAGTTGTTGCTCGAGCTCTGAAGATCTCATCTCCAGCCATCAGGCCGTATTAGCTTCTAGAAGATGGATACTTTATATGTATATCTTTTTTATTTCGATATGTAGCTCTGTTGTGTATTATTCATGGCTACACTTTATATAGTTATTTGACATGGATCTATAGTGTATTTGATTCGTAACCATGATTCTATTTTATCTCAAGCATGGGTATGCCTGCCTCGGTGAGACATTTGTTATTTTGCAGACGACGCCTCCCAGTTCCTAGTCCCTGGGCTCACTTGTTCGGCACATTAGTAAAGACTGGTAATGTATTTCAGCCATCATATGCTCTTCTGACCTCACACATTAAGGGGCATCTGTTATAACCCTAATTTTTTCCATACATGCTTACCTAGCATCAGGCCATCTCAGTTCCCTTCTTTGCCAAAGCACTGTTGAACAACTCTTTAAAAAAACTCTTTTATAAAGGCCCACGCACCCTACTCCATTACTCCATGCGTGTACACGCTAGCTGACCTAAAACAACCTGTGTGGACCAACAAAAGCACGAAAAAAGGAAAGTTGTCGATGGAAGACACAGCTTTGGGTGAGTTAACTGAAACTCCCGGCCATGCATGGCCCAGGGTTCGTCCAAATACCTAGCTTCTTATAGCCTATAAAAGAAGGGTTAGGGGTCCCATTTGGAGGAGGATAATAAGAGTAAAGAAACTCTACCCAATTGCACATTCCCATTGTCCCAACCCTTTATCCAACCTTGTGCAAGAAGAGATACAAAGAAAAGAACTTGGAGGACATTTGAAGAGGAGCATAGGATCAGGATTCGAGGAGTAGTGGTCGGTCTTGACATTGTAAGTTGATTCATTAAAGTTAATAATAAAGAAATGCTTTTCTCGTCCCACTATATGAGTTCTTCATAGTTCAGTAAATATATGTTTGAATCTCTAACCCATTAGTCTCTAGGTAAAATGCATGTGTATTTTGTTGCTTATTTGTATGCAGTTCAGCCTTGGGAGGAGAGTTGCTAACAAGCAGTCAAGCGTGAAGAAGGATCGACATCAACCATCTGGAACAAGGTATGTTGGTCTAACCATGTATTCACTGAAAATAAATGGGGATTAGGTCTGGGGATGAAGGTAGAAAGTAGGTTTCTTTTGGTCATATATGCATGCATAATATAACCCTATTTTCTATTCTATAGGGGGATTTCCCACCACAACAAGGAGGTGCACCAGAGTTACACGCGCAGTAAGATGGGTTGGGACAGAAGTAAGACAACGTCCCACATTTATTGAAGAGGACGATCTAGAAAACTTCCTGACAAAGTTTGAATTAGAGGTTTTGGATAGTCATATATTACTAGTGTTGGATATATCATTGAGGGATACACCTTCACAATGTTGGGGTGCACATAAGAATGTAATTTAGGACTGGTATCAGTGTAAGTGACTGATGCACATAATATTTAGTAGGAGTCAGCAGGATAGACCCATACAGAAGTATGGCAGAAGAGGGAACCCAAGACATCATATAAATGATTGTGTCACTAAATGGATATTGATGCCACTAGGGGAATGGATGTATTACTTTATTCATACATTAGAAGGAATACCTAGTAATTGGTACAAGGATCAAGAACTGCGCAGAGAAACTACAAGTTGGGGAGCAGTGCAGCAAAACTTTATTAGGACCTTTGCATTTGAAAGTGAGAATCCATGGATGTATCTAGCAATACAGAGGATAAAAACGAATATATTTGAAGAGTATGCGGTACATACAGTGACAGTAGACAAATATTTCAGAAAAGAACACTTGAACAATTGGTTTATTGTTATAAGGCTACAAAGGATGAAGAAGCAGAGGAAAACCCACGTGACATATAGATAGTATAAGGGGAAGGATAAAGAGGGTTGGAAGGACCCTTGTTACAATGAGAAGAGTTCACTACACCTATGAAGATTAAAAAGGTCAATATTCATATTGAAGAGAAGACCAAGATAGCCAACATTGGGGATTACTGGAACAATGATACAATGGAAAAAATAATTGAATTAGTGTGCGAGTATAGTGATTTATTCCTAGCCACATTTTCAAAGATGAAAGGGGTAGCAGGAGAACTTGGAGAAATGAAGATACCCCTTAGACCAGATGCAAGGCCAGTTAGACAAAGACCATATAGATTAAACTCCATTTATAAGAAGAAATTTAATAAGAAATTGACAGAATGCTATAATCAAGAATCATAGAGCCTGTGGAAGAATAAAAATGGATTAGTCCAATGATGGTCAATGAAAAGAAAATTGGAGGGATTAGGAAATGTGTGTATCTAAGGAAATTAAATGATGCATGCCTGCATGATCCTTTTCCTACTCCATTTACAGATGAGGTTTTAGAGAATGTGGGAGGATATGAAGTGTACTCTTTCACAAATGGATTTTCAGGTTACCATTAGATCAAAATTTATTTGGAGGACATGTACAAAACCAAATTTGAAATAGAGTGGGGGTCATATCAATACATAGTAATGTCATTTGGTTTAAAGAATGCACCAGTAATATTTTCCGGATTAGTAGTAGTTGCATTCAAGGATTTTATACATAATTTTTTAGAAGTTTATCTAGATGATTGGACAGTATTCAGTTTATTGAAGGACCATGTAGAAATTTTGAGGTTAATGTTAGAAATATGTAGGCAATGTCATATTTCCTTCAACATTAAGAAATGTATATTTGGTACACCATTTGGCATCATACTTGGACACATTGTATGCAAACAAGGCTTGATAGTAGACCCTACAAATATTGTTGGTATTGTCAATTTACCACCATCAAAGTCAATGCACCAGTTGAGAGAAACATTGGGCCACATGGGGTACTATAGGAAATTCATAAAGGGCTATGCAAAGATTACTGTGCCCATGGAGAAGTTACTAAAGAAAGACATCATGTTTTAGTGGAATGATGAATGCTAATAGATCTTGGACATAATGAAAGAGAAGATGGTGACAACACCAATTTTGATCTTTTCAGATTGGACAAAATAATTTCATGTGCATGTGGATGCTTCATCCATTGCACTTGGAGTAGTTTTGTCACAACCATGTGAAGGAGACATTGATCACCCAATATCATTTGCTAGTATAAAAATTTTTGAGTCTGAACAGAACTATAATACTATAGAAAGGGAAGGTTTGTCTATGGTATATGCCCTACATAAGTTCAGACATTATTTATTGGATCAACATTTTAAGATTCTTACAGATCATTCCGCTTTGAAGTTCATAGTTAACAAGCCAATTTTAGGGGGGAGGATCTGTAGATGGATGTTATTGTTCCAGGAATTTGATTTTGAAATCATAGTAATATCAGAGAAGATGAATGCAGGACCATATCATCTGTCAATAATTACTAATGGAGAGGAGAAAAATAACTTGGAGGGAAAAAAAAAATTATGCTAACTTATTTTCTGCTCAGATTGTTGATGATTATTTTGCTGACATTTTGGATTTTTGAGCATGGGAATGGCTCCCAAGGAATTTACTGTCACACAGAAAAAATAGTTGGTAGTGCACATTGCAAACTATCAGATGATTGCAAGTCATTTATACAAGTTAAGCGTAGATGGAATTCTAAGAAGATGTGTGATGGAGCATGAATGCTCCATGGTGCTAGAAGAAGCACATGAAGGGATAGCTAGAGGGAACTATGCAGGAAAGCCTAAAACACAAAAGGTGCTACACGTAGGCTTATGGCGGCCTATAGTCATAAGGTCGAAAAGGAATAATATCATAATTGTGATGTCTGTTAGAGGGTGGGAACACCATCTAGAAGGGATGAAATTTCACTTATTCCCCAAGTAATGTTACATGTATTTGATAAATGCATTGTGGATATCATTGGACCCATTAAACCACGAACAAGGAGATCAGAAGCCAGATACATCATCACTGTGACAAAATACTTAACCAGATGGGAAGAAGTAGGCCTAGTGAAGGATTGCAGTGCAAAAAATGCAATGTGGTTTCTCTTTGAGAACGTGGTGACCAGATTTGGATGTCCTAGAATTTTGTTGAGTGATCAAGGAACTAATTTAATTAACATTACAATCATATATTTGACAAAATAATTCGAGATACATCATCAGAAGAGCATACCTTACCATCCCTAGGAAAATGGTACAGTAGAATATTTTAACAAGATTCTAAAAAATGAATTGACAAAGATTTGCAATTTCAATAGGGATGATTGGGATTTAAAGGTATCATCAGTGTTATTGGATTATAGGACTACATGCAAGAAAATTACAGGACATACACCATTCAAACTAGTGTATGGGAAGGAAGCAGTGGGTCCATTGGATTATTTAGTACCTAGTTTGTGCATTGCAGCAATCACCAACATGAAAAAATAAGGTCTTGCGCATGAAAGATTGGATCAGTTGATGGAACTGGAAGAAGACAAAATTTTAGCAGGATTTCACCAAGAAGTACAAAAAGCGAAGGGCAAAGCTTGGCATGATAGGCACATAAAAAAGAAAATATTTAAGGAAGGAGATTTAGTTCTCCTTTATGACAACAGGTATTTACAACACCCTGGGAAGTTCAATATGCACTGGTTAGGGCCTTATCAGGTAGACTCCATCACAAATGGATATGTTGTGCAACTGAAATATCTTACAGGGAAGAATATCAGAGTACTGGTGAATGGAAGTTGAATGAAGTTGTATCAAGACAGCTGACCTAACAACCTGAGGTAAAAACAGAAAGAGGAGGTATGATTGTCAATATTGTATATAGTAGATGTTAGAAGAAAAAAACAAAAATTCATAAAAAGAAGAAATATAACAAAAAGACAAAAATATAGGAGAATATTAGAAGGTTTCTGATGTGATAAGATTGTTAGGATTAACAGTGTGTCGCAGAAAAAACAGTGTTGAAAACATTGTGTGCTGGAAAGTAGTAGACAGGTTCAAAAAGTATAGTGCACAAGAAAAAGTGAAAAAGTGACAACTGTCAGTGTGAAACAACTATCAGTACATTGTCTTACTATAAAGTCGAAAAAAGGGGGGAAATGAAATAATTTGTGTTTGTTTCTAAGGAGAAGAAAAAAGCGATAAATTTAATCACAAGAGAGTGATATTTCGTGATAGCAAGTGGAGATTTATAGTTCAGTAGTCTGAATTTTAGCAGGATGTCACCATCGAGAGTTGGAGCTTCGAGTAGGGTTGGAAAAAACACAAGAACCAACACTCAAGTAGTGAAAACAAGGATAGAGGACATGATGACAATCGTGGATGTCTATGAAATTCATATGCCAGACTATGAGCCTACTACCACGCGGGTAGAGGAGGAACAAAACCCAACATAGGAGGTCGAGTAGCCAGAGTAAGACACACAAAGAGCATAGTCTGACACATCAAGAAGTAAAGGGCCACAAACCAAAGAACAAAACATGGGTCTAGAGCAGTAGGGCCGAGAATCAGAAGAGGAATACAAAACACATCCCAAGGGTGTACCAGAGGTAGGGGCGTCATCCTCGCGGGAGAAGAAGAAAGTCCAGGTTGAAGGTAGTGTGCAAGGTGTATAGGGCGCACATGTAGAGTTGGAAACAGTAATTCAAAAAATCCTTGATGAAGTGAAAGTAGATGATGAAATGATAGGAGGGGTAAATGGTATCAGGTTTTCTGACCATGACGTCGCAGATGTCGTCAAATTACCAGAGTTTGTGCAGCAAAACTATATGGATTGCAAAGAAGAGGGTCCATTAGGTGCGCCATTGTTGGAACCTGCACAATGGATTTTGGGACTTTACAACATAGTGATCATGAACCTGTTAGACATACCTCATTTTGGGAGTGATAAACACATCAATGGATGTGTGAAACAACTCCTAGAAAGGGTGCATGGAGGATTTTTGTGGATGGATAGGCCAGTGCCTATCAATGTAGATTTGATAGCAGGAATAATTGGGTTTCCCATGGCTGGGGAGAAGCTAGAGCAATATTTGGAGCATAAGACAAAGGAAAAATCCATCTTCGACGAGATTGAGGTGAAATATGGCACGGACAAAGGGAACAGGAGGATAAAAATCAGTGATATCAATGATCCTGCGACAATATTTTCCACAAGGCTGCTACGGTGCAAACTAATGCACAAGTGCAGGAAAGAAGAAGTGTCAGCGGGAGTGGTAGCAGCTACAGTGCAATGCGCGAAGGGGATCTTGATGAGTTGGGCCCCATACTTGCTCAATTCCTTCCTGGAAGACTACAAAGACACACATGATTAGGTCTTTGAGTTCCATTATTTGTGTTTACTCATCCTCATTACACTGATGGGGTGGAAAGAACCAGTGTATAGCAAGTACATACAGAGAGTAGGAAAGTGTGGTGCAGCTTGCTACACTTCTCTTAGTAGCAAAACATATCTAAGGAAGAAGAAGGAAAAAAGTGATACCTTTGTGTGGTACCTATCATAGATCCAGGAGCTAGTAGTCAACACCTGGAGGATTTCACCAAAGATTGTCTAGGAGTTTGGAAAGATATCAAATTTTGAGGCCATGCGCCACAATATGTGGTTACAGGAAAAAGGTATCTGAAAAAGGAGTGCTTACCGATGAGTTACTGCGTCACGATGTAGGATATACAAATGCAGGTCTAGGACTGGCCTGAGACATGGAAGGTGCCCATCAGTCCAAAGAAAGGGCCGACAATACAAAATTAGGTGTGGGATAGAACAACCCCTGCACATGAGACAGGTAATAATGGCACAAGTAAAAAGAAGTAGCTGACACAGGGCCAGGTGTGGGGAAGAAGCCCACCTACAAAGAAGTGAAGGAAGCATAAGAAACCACAGGGTAGCTCCATGCAGGATCTACCACATATAGAGAACGCACCAAGAGATACAACAGAAGAGGTTCGCATAGAAGAAGTACGAATAGAGACACATGATATACCCATGGAGGAAAAAATTGGGAAGGAGAGATGAATGGATACACACATGACATAGGAATTTGAGCCATTAGATTCCCAAAGAAAGAGGATGGGGGAGAAATGAAGTGGCTACAGGAAGAAGGCAAAGGCACATAGAGCACCACCTCATACATCACTGACAGCATATGATGTTGAACTAGTAGCCACAATATTCGAAGATTGGCTATCAGAGGTGTGGGAGAATAATGAGAATCACAGGGCTTCGATTATGGAGCAAGTACAGGAAGTGAAAACTGTGTTGGAGTAGTTCAGGATCAGGGAAGAGAAGCCACAAAAAGATAAACTAGTGAAAACTAGGGAAGGAATGCTTGTTGGAGAAACAATGCAAATCACAACGCAGGGGAGCGCCAATTTTATCATAACACCTGAGATTTTGTTCATCGACGAGGAGGAAACACATAATCCCCTAAAGGAAATTGAGACATTGGACTTGGCATTGGCCAAGATCCCAACAAAGGTGTTGTATAAATTAAAGATTAGTGTCACGCAAGAAATTCAGTCCAGGGCAAGGTATGATGCGACAAAATTACAGATAGTGCAGGAAGAGAACATCACATTGAAGGAATAAATCATCCAAGAAGGGAAGGAAAAGAAGATAGTGCAACAAAAGGTAGAGGAGATGGAGAAACACATAAGAGAAGTATTTAAAACCATCTTAGACAGTGCAGGGTCGGGGGAAGTATCTTCTAAGGAGAAGATGAGGAAAATAACACAGGCCTTGGAGCAGTACAAGATCCAAATAAAGGAGATGGAGGAGCGTGCAATACCCAATACTCCTCCAGAAGTCATAGTGCAGTGAGAGCAATACGCAACAATATTTGTAGAAAACATAGCGCAGGCACTACAACGAATAACATAGTTGTTGGAGAAGAGCACCCATCTATGGACACAGCTCTTAGAATATGGGACCTTGCAAGAGCTACAAGGAATGGAACATAGAGTGCATGCAATAATGGAAGATTTAAAACAGTGACATAAGGCAATTCCACTGCCCGAAAAAATCAAGACTGCAATATAGATGAAGAGACTATAGGCAGAGGAGAAAGTAGTGCACGTGCAAAAAATCTCAAGACAGGCTCAACGCATCAAAACTGAACATAGAACATATAGGCTTGGAGGGGGGACAAATATTAAAAACCCTAGTCACCATAAAAATGGTAGAATCCATAGCCGAAATGAGCAGTCAGGCTCAAGATCAGTGCCAACAAATAGCTGAAATGTATGAAGCGTTGACATAATCGGTGAAAAATGCAGGAGTTAGTGAGTAACTCAGGACGATTCATGATGTCAGTGTTGGGGGCTTGTTGGAATAGGCCAATTTTTGGAAAGAATCAAAGCAGCACCGGAAAATAAGGAGTGCACTGAAAACAAAGAAAAATAGGGAGCGTGCCAGAAAAAAGAGGAAAAGAAGCACCGAGAAAAGTAGTTACAAAGTGGACAAATTGTTGTGGAGCAGTTGGGAAGTGGACAAGCACCGAATTGGAGAACGGTTGGATCGTGGACCAGTCAAGATTAAGTCAAGGGGAAAGTGTACAAACCTAACCCACTTAGGGTTAGGGTTTTTGTAAGGGCTTTGTCCCATTTTTGTATATAAGTAGAATGTATTAGGGTTGTATAGGGGTGTGGTTGTAGAAGTGGTTGTTGTTGTTGTTGTTGGTCATTGTTGGTTAGAGAGTGCGGGTGATGGAGATGGAACTATTGGAGAGAAAACCCTAAGTTTTTATTGTCACGATCTGTGGAGATCGAATGTAATGGCAGAAGAATTGTACATTGCACAGCACTAGATTTTACATGAATATGAATAAAGAGCCAAAGCAATAAATCTTTGTGGATGTAGCCCAGGAGGGGGTGAACCAAAATATATCTGTGTCATGTGTATGAATGTTTGCATTTCTTACATTTATATTTGAGTTAATGAGATATATGATAAGTATGATAAAATAATAGATGGAATAATATTGCACAACATTGAATGAATCTCTATCATTGGTTATATGTTGTGTCACTGGTAAGAGTTAGGATCAGTATAATAAATGGGGATTTGAGGGATAGGAGTTGGGTAGATATAATGCTTGTGAGAGAGATACACATCTCATCCAATGGTTGCAAACACCTAAGTCTTGCGGCCACCCATTGAAGCCATCTCGGGTGAGACTGGGTAGTGCACTTTGTGTGTTGTGTTTCCTTCTAGTATCCAGAAGGGTCGATGATTGAAGCATTGTTGGTAATCTTGTAGTTAGAACCTGGGTCAGCCCATAAGAATCCAACAAAGGGAATCTTTCTATTATTGTAGGGAGGTTTATCAAAAACCATGTGCCACCTATCCATCCAGTTTTGACTAATCTGGGGATGGATGCACTAGTCAATGGAGATGCATTTCCTGGTCAATGGTAGTTCTTGTCCATTTCTAAGATCCTTAAAAATAAACAATATTTGTTGTTTTTTAATTCCCAGTTCTTTGACATGGTTTTTGTCCAAACTAGTGCTATAGTACTCATACATCCGTGCCCTATAATCAGAAATAGAGGTCAATTCTCCTTGGGCACTTGCAATGGAATGCATAATGATGTACAAATAAGTGGCCAAGGAGGCTTTGCTAGGCTCTTTAGTCTCCCTTAATTTTTCCTCAAGGGTTCACAATATAACCAACCCCTCATCAATTTCAGTGTTTACATTGTGTGGTGGTGGTGGGTTGGGGTTTTAATCTTCTTGGTTTTATTTTGAGCAGTTTAAATTGTATTTGGGTTCCATTGTATTATATATGTTTCAATTTAAAATCCATGGCATGTAAATTAGGTTCCTTTTTTATTTAAAATTACAAAATTACAAAAAAAAATCAATTTACATTATTGGGAGAAAAATACTAAATTGGAATGACTAAATTGTATTAAAATTAGAAAAAATGTAACATACTTGGACATGGTTCCCCCCTCCTCCCTTTCTTCCTCTCTCTAGCTCCACTATATTTTCCCAATGAGAGAACACGAGCGCGATTTTTTCACAATGGGCACAAATCACGCTTGAGAGCTTTAAATATTTTTATCAATCATAACGTGTGCGTGGTATTAGGAACACACATGTTTTACTGATTAATACCACGCACATGTTTTTTCCACTAAACCTATGTGTCTATCCACATGGAGGTTCTTCCATATCCAAACCTATAGGTATAGAAATGCGTGCACATTCCTAAGAACGTGCACGCCTCCCTACGAGTGTGCATTCTTAATCATTCCCTTGCCACTTTTTTGGCCACGAACATCTTACACTCACCCTAATGTGAAATACAATAAGGTGGTGTAAGAATTCATGATTATATAGGAGTCACAGGCTAACACAGGTGATTCGACCAAAAGAATTATCATCTTGATTTAAGCTATCCAACACAACCATAGATTTGTTAATTCTATATAAATGAATCAAAACAATGTTAAACAAAAAATGTATCATGTGTATGATCACCACTATTGAAAAAATGGCAGTTCTTAATCATTTAATTATAATCTATATTTCTATCACAAACATTGATATTGGGATTTACATGTCCATACAAAATAGGCACAAGTATAAAAACATGTTATAAATGATAATATTTACTTTATATCCCCCTTTGTGCAACAAATACATAATTCTTAGAAGAATCAACAACTAATAATATCTCCTTGATCCGAATAATTTTCGGCACGAAATGAGAGTGAAGATATAATAAAGAAATGCACAAAGATATCATGGATATCCAATAATATAAAAAAAATGTATCATAGATGAAACCATAAACACAGAGATACAGTAATACATGATTTCTATAAATGAAATAAATGTACAGAGAGTGTAAAAATAAAGAGTGAAAGACTCGTTAGAATGGTGGCAGCTTATCTCTGAGAAGAGATGTGATGGCTACTCGCATTCACAAGAATATGATTGTTACAATGAGGCTCTAAGGGCCTTTTTAACATAAGGAAAATCCAAAACCCTATCCCCAGAAGATAAAAATCCAAAAGGTTTGCGGGCCCCGATGGAGGTAGTTGATACATCAACTTCTTAGGGGCCTAACTTTTGAATACGATCTTTGTTTAGGGTGCTCGATACCTCGTTAGAAATATATATCCGAGGACTACACTTTTTGTGTGAGAAACATCGAAGGAACTTCCATGTTGCTCCCCATTTTACCAAAAAAGGTCGTTTAGGGCCTCAAAACGGCTCCGGAAGTTCAGGACCTGAAAAACTGCTAAAAATAGTAAATTACCAAAATTGCCAGAAAATTGTTTTGAGCCAGTTGGAAAAGGTGGGTGACCACCGATATCCACCTGGATCAATCCTCCCTCCTTAGGAATAAATGTTATTCATTTCATTGAGTGCCTGGGGAAGAGGAAAAAGCGTTTGCTGAATCTAAATCTTGGTGAGTTGCTTGCCTTGTTGGAGATGTCGCGTTGCTCAGCTTGTGGAAGTTTGTCACGAACCTATTGAGGATGAGGTTGTCCAAAAATTCGAGATACATGAGAGGATGGTGTGCAGAAGGAAGCTTTGCACTTTGTTGCAACCTTGTCGACCTACTTCTGTTGGATAGAAGGTGCTTGGGGTGAGGCTATAGTGGTTGCAGTGTCCTTTTGTTCCCCTTTTGAACAGATTGTGAAGAAGCTGAATTTTACGGTATGAGATACTACCTTGCAGCACTTTTTAGGTGGAACAATAGTCGGAACTACCTCTGGTATTCTGTAGAGATGACCCCCCTGAGAAACAATGGAACTGCTGGGTTGAAATTCATAAACAACATAGCATCTCCACATATATGGCTAGCCTAAGAGAACATCATAGACATCCAATGGGGAAACATCACATAATACCTCATCCTTGAAGGGTTGGATGATGTATGACAATTGACATTGTTGGATGACACAAAGACTTTGTCTCTGGTGAAGCCACCCGATGTTGTATGGTTGCGGGTGTGGTGTTGTCAACAATCCCAACTATTTGACGACCTCTGTTGAGATGAGGTTCTTCTGGCTTCCTCTATCAACAATAAAATGAAGTGGGGTCCCCTTCACCCACAACTATGAATGAAAAAGGCGCTCACCCTCTTCAGAATCTGTTGGTTCTTCTGGTTGAATTGTTGTGGTCGCGACAATAGCAGTGGGGTCTGCTTCGATGATCTGTCGTTTACCAGTATTTTCATAATCAGATTATGAATCAGGGTTCGGCTCCTTGTCTTTGATCTCATCCACCAATGAATGTGTTGAGCAACATTCATCGGTGTTATGACAGGGGATTTTATGGAAATCACACCATATTCTAGTGTCCTTCTTCGTCTTTCCATGACCCTTCTTTTCCTGTAGCTTAGACTGGTCTTCAGGAAGCTGTTTGTTAGGGCCATCTTTCTCATACTTTGGTTTTTGTGTATTTGTGGATCTGAACTCCTGTATGTTCTGGTACTTAAACTTCTGCTCGATTTTAACAACATATCGATAAGGAGAATTGAGTGATGGGATGTCCAAAAAATCCATTTCAATTTGGATGTGTTTGTGTAAAGCCCCAGGGTATTTTAGAACCAAATGTTGTTCGGAGTCCTTGATACCCAACTTGATGCAAAAGGTATGGAAAGTATTGGTGAACTCTGGAACTACTTCGCCCCTCTCTTGCCACAGTGTGGTCCATCTCATGTATTGGTCCTCATAGTTGCCAATAGGGTAATATTGTTCATTTACCGCATCCACACAAAAATGCCAAGTGGGCTCGGCCCGATATATTCCAGACTCCTCTGTGGAACTCTGCTCCCAGTAATTTTTCCACCAATGTTTGACATGGGGGAGAGATTTAAGGAGTGCGAAGGTGATCGTTTCTCTATTGGAAAAATTGTGAACATAGAAATAACCTTCTAGGAGGTTTAACCATTTTTCTAGGGCTTTTGCATCTATGTGTCCTTCAAATACAGGAATATCAAAATTAACTTGTACCTTGAAAGATGAGGTGCCTCCAAAGTGGTTGTTTGATGAATATGTGGATGTTGTTATCGGCAGGCGTTGAAGGATGTGGGAAACATTCTCCATCATTTCGTCCCTATGTCGCGTGAGAGCTTGCTCAAGCAACAGATTGATATGATCGTCTGCTCCATCGTTTTTTTTTTCTTCCGTCATGGAGGATTTCTTGGGCGTGCGAGAGAGATTTTATTCAAGAGAGAAAATATAGAGACCCAACTTTCTATACGCAGACCTCATCAGGGACATGCACTGAAAAATGATCAAGAGCAACCTGCTCTAATACCACTGATCCGGATTATTTTTGGCACGAAATGAGAGCGGAGATATAATAAATAAATGCACAGAGATATCACAGATATCCAATAATATAACAAAAATCTATCAGATATGAAACCATAAACAAAAACATACAGTAATACACAATTTCTATTAATAAAATAAATGTACAGAGACTGTAAAAATATAGAGTGAAAGACTCGCTAGAATGGTGGCAACTTATCTCTGAGAAGAGATGTGACGGCTACTCGCATTCGAAAGAAGATGATTGTTACAATGAGGCTCTAAGGACCTTTTTAACATAAGTAAAATCCAAAACCCTATCCCCGGAAGATGAAAATCCAAAAGGTTTGCGGGCCCCGATGGAGGTAGTTGATACGTCAACTTCCCAGGGGCGTAACTTTTGCATACGATCTCCGTTTGGGGTGCTCAATACCTCATTAGAAAGATCTATACAAGGACTACAATTTTTGTGTGAGAAAAATCAAAGGAATTTCCATGTTTCTCCCCATTTTCCCCAAAAAAACGTCGTTTAGGGCCTCAAAACGACTCCGGAAGTTCAGGACCCAAAAAACTGCTAAAAATAGTAAATTGCCAAAATTGCCAGAAAACTGTTTTGATCCAGTTGGAAAAGGTGGATGGCCACCGATATCCACATGGATCACTCTCCTTTAGGAAATACATCATATGATTGCTTGATCTATAATTCTTTCCACTACACTCTATGTGATTGCTTGATATATATGTATATTTGATCCTTAAACTTCTTCATGAAATCTTTCACTCTTCAAGCATATCATTCCTTTTTTCAGGTTGTGACTAAATCAATGATATGATTGTACATAACATATTCATATCTCTTCCACTTCACAATGATGTTTGACAATCTACGATCATCTAGGATACTTAGTACTGAAGAGTGTCAAATCATAACATTCTTTGAATTTGTTTCCACCAACAAATTCTTTCTTATAAAGGCTTTTACCTTATCCCTCACATTATCTAGAAACATGAGAATTTGGAGACCAAAACTCTTTTACCTTATCCCTCACATTATCTATAAGTCTCTCTCATAGGGATGTTCCCTACAAATAATATCCCAAGAAGCAATTTTTTCATCATTTCCTATTTGAACCTTGATTTTTTTATGCTTCTACAATGTTTTCGTTGAGGTTTTCAACACTTTTGTAGATGGGGAAATTTTAGGTGCTAATTTTCCATATTTTTTTTCCAAACAAAGATTCGTGCATTTCCCTTTTTATCTAAAATGATTCACCCAATGTTTTTAGGATAAAATTATTTTACTCTAAAAATCGCCCAAGCTTTCTAGAAACTATATTATTCATTCATTTCCATTTTTTATAAAATGATTCACCCAAATTCTTTAGGATAAAAGTATTTTACTCTAAAAAATTCCCAAACTTTATAGAAACTATACAAAATCCTTATAGATTTGAATATTTTACAAAACTGTCACCAAACACTTTATGGTTGGCATTTTAAGAATTAGAAATATTTTCCAAGGTTTCTACTCTTTAAGAAAAATATGTATCCTAAAAATTGTCCTTGTTTTGTAATCATTGACTTGAAACATTTTGATACAACTCCTTTTATTATGATGCCAAGTATTAGTGACTTACAAGCAACTCTGATTTCTCTAGATTTCCTAAAACAATATTGTCAAAATCACGAAAGAAAAAAAATAGAAAAATTCGTAGTGCATTTCCTTGCATTGTCCTCTTCAAAAGAGTATTTTTATATTTCTTGGTCATGATTAAATGAAATTTCAAATTGATAACCTCAAAGTTATGTCGATATGAAACTATTATTTTTATTTACTATATTTATAAAAAAAAAATTGTTAATTAAAACTGGAAAAGTAGCAAACATGGTCAATATTGTAGTGTAATATGTGTATATATTGTGCACATATATTGTGGTGTAATTGTAGTGTAATATTGTGCACATATAGTTTTTTTCTAAAATGAATAATTATATCTAAAAAACAAGGTGGCCACATGGGTTGCCTATTATCTTTACCTAATATTTTAAAGTATATGCATATCAAACTTCAAATTTTATCTTCCTATATGTCCATAAAAAAAAATTAAAAAATCAATGCGAAAGTAAAACAATTCTCTACAAATTCTCATAAAAGAAGAAAAAGTGTTACCCAATTTCATGTTTTCACCGTTAAGAATAGGGAATAGGAACTAAAAATTATAACTAAATTTATCTTCAAACTTTTATTTTCCACCACATTTAAAATAAACCTCAAAATTCTAACTTTTTTCAAATTTTAGTGTTTTCAATGGAATAAAAAAAAAATCAAATTTTTACATTCAATTCAACATTTAACTTTAAATATCAATAACATGTTGAAAAAAAATATTAATAAATAAACCTATGTTGTTGTAATGGCGGGAGAAAATGTCTACTTTCATCCCTTTTCATTCATTCTCCATGATTGTGGAAGAACTAATAACCCTGTAACTCTGAGGTTAAGGATGATGTATGCAACTATGAGGTTAAGGATGATGTATGCAAGATCTCCTTAAGAACATTTAAGGCACAAGTGAAAGAACATATCAGTACTTTGTTTCTTTGAAAGAAACAAAGTACTCTCTAGGAAAATATTATGAACTCATATCCATCATCTTTGCATTCTATATGGATAAAGGAAATATATGGAAAATGTAGGTATATACCTAAGGTATATTGTGTTATTGGCCATCCATTTTGTAGGATGCTAGTAACAACAAGGAGAGTTGCATAGCAACAAGTCCCTGCCCAGAAGGTAGAGAAGCTTGTTGTTTAGCTTTGATGACATTTAGAGAGATATTACGTAGCTGGAAAAACATGTTTCATGATGGAGATAGCTTATGTTATTGCTACATGTTGGCTATTTGTTGCAACTAACATTGCAATTGTTAAACTTTTTATTGAATCTATATTTGTTTATTAAACTTTTTACTGAATCTGTATTTGTTTGTTTAATAGTTGGGCAACCAATTGTTTCACTTAGTAATATAAATATGGATTTTTATTTTTTTACTAACTATTTTTAGGGTCATCATTATTCATGAAGTTGAGTGTGTATAGATGATTGACTTTGGAAATAAAAAATTAGTGAGATTAATGTTTGAGATTAGTGTTTGCTATTTTTTCTCCATTCAAATCATTCAAGCAAATATAAGATTCATGAGATTAGTGTTCAGTAATTTGGAAGGCAGACTCTCCTTCTATTAAAAAGAAAGAGGGCGTTTGATTAGTCTCTGGCCGCGAGCTAATAATAAGAATTATGTTCCTTCTTCCAATTATGAATGCATTTCGCCCTTATTAATTAAGTGTTATCCTCTAGTCTAATGGTTTTTCTGGAATCAATGTGCTCACGCCAACTCTCGCTAACGATCTTAACTCGACTTACTTTAGCTTTAGATTTTAGAGCATATTTATGTATTTCGATAAACACAGTAATAGGAAATGAATTCCCTTTCTCTACTCCATAATCCATCTAGAAATTATTTTCCTCGAGTACTTTAGTCAAGAAAGTGGTTTCTCTCTTGTTTGTTTCCCTAAGGAATTCCTAGAATGGTAAACCTAGGTTGGGATATATGTTAGCATGGAATAAGCATGGCGCTCGCAAAATACTGCGTTTTGAGTCTCTTATCTCATTTACAACCATGCAACTCTTGTAATAGTCTATTTTTATTTCTTTGTTAAACTCAATTTGCTAATAAGTGAAGAATAAAGTGAACAAATAATAATATTCAATGAGGAAAGTTGCCTGTGATATAATTCAAGTTTCATGAACCAATATCATTCCAAAGAAGAGTGTGTGTCTCATCATGTGGAAAACTCAAAAGATTGACTCGACCAATAATAAGTAAAGTCTTCTTATGCGGGTTAATAGCCACCATAAAAATAATCGATCAAGCTAAACTAAAATTGAGGTGCTACGCTCTCTATCCACATCAGATCCCCTTCCTTATCGTCTATTTGCGTGAACAATATGAAAATGGATTGCTGGAACTAACTTTACATTTGGATTTTCAATACATTGAAAGAAAAACTCATCTAGCTGGTAGAAAGTGGACTTGTTACTTTCCACGAGTAGCCCTCCATCCACAGTCTAGACATGTGCGTAATGGATTTCCACTTGTTTAGTAATCGATATCTCTATACAAAAGTTTTCTCACATGCAAATTTCCCCCAAACAGAGGGGTTCGCTTGTTCATCCATTAGACAATTCCATCAGTTTATTCAGTAGCATAAGCACCCTAGGCATAGGTCATTTTTTGCATGCAGACTCTAGATCTCCATCCTTATCTGTTGGATCTACATTTTGTTTTAAACAAGTAAATGATATTCTCATCATCCTCCATAAGAAATGACGATATCATAGTAGAAATTATTTTGGAGTGGGAATATAGCCCAGGCTCGCTTCAACCAAAGAAAAAAAGATCATGTGTTTTGATTGTTTCAGGTTACAGACTTCTCTAGGATTTAAATGATGACCTATTATAGATCTGCTAATGAATAAGGAATATTATGACTAGTATAAAATTTGAACGACCTATTATAAATCTGCCAACAGTTCATGGTTTAAATTCTCTCCTCTCATTGTCATTCATTCGACCTATCTGTCTTTGCTCTGATCGGGGTGGATGCATATTCCAATTGGAAAGGAACGGAAAGATATCAACGAACGTTGAGGGAAGAAAGGCCATGATAAAGAATGGGTTTAGAAATCAATGAATGGTTCAGGGTTTCAGCAGCTAAGGACCATAAATTTGGTCGCCCTGTGAACTAGTTGTTGCACATAATCTGCATCTTGAGGTCTAGGTCGCATGCGAGGGATGCCCAGGTAAGTCCCCAGTTCTTGTTTTAGTCATGTTAATCTTTTTAACCATGAATAGTAATAACAATTCCAACATCCAACAATGGCTAGAGATTAGAAGCTCTCAAAATGATGGAAAATGTTGAAACCCTAGACGATTCTTCCAACCATTAAAGATATTGTTACATACTAGTGTTTGAGGAGATTCCAGGAAGGTTCTACAGCCTACTAGCAGGCTAGTTTGTATATCTGCTAAAGTCGATTTGAAATGAAAATTCCACACAACGACCTCTGTAGATCTACTAAAACCACTGCAAAAAGAAAATACAATTTATTGATATATTGATGACCTACCTAATTTGGGGAAAAAACTCTGTTTCGTTGGTATAGAATCATGAAAACCCTCTAATTTCAGGTTTATAAATCTCTATCATTTTGGCACTAAAAGTGATTTTATTATTACTGATGATTCTCGTTTCACTACGTTTATTTATTACAGGCAGGATACCAGTGATTGGTGGTGGAGGCACCGAGTGAGGGATGGGAGAACATGAAGGCTGGTTTAAAATGTCATTATGCTCGAATGTTCGGTTGGTACAACCTGAGGCCAGGAGAACCCAGAATGGAGGAAGCTGGATGGAGAGCCTCTAAAGAAGCATGTTGTATTTCATTTGTGAGCGTGGGAAAGTTATTGAACATGGCATTTTATTCATTATGATGTTATAAATTCCCTTATATTGTTAATAGTGTTCTTGATATTCAATACTAAGTTTTTACTACAGTCAGCCTGCTAAGTCTAGAATCCTTGAAAGTATATTTGAGTGACAGTATTGAAGAAAAAAACTAAAAACGGGAAATAATTTACAATATTGTAAATAACAGACTTGGAGGTGTTGTCGTTGCTTGAACTGGTTATTATTACTTCGAGAGTCCTCTTTTTGTTGTATGTGTTTCCAACGACTCTCTAGGTGGAGGAGGCTTGATCATCTATTGTCCGTCAAAGAATAAGGGAATGGAGGGGAGATGGTCACTCTGGAGCAGAAGGAGGGGCAGAGAGTTTGGATGCTCAGGAGAAGGGAAAAATGAAGGTAGAGGCCAGGTAAAGCGAAGAAGAAATAGGCTCGTGGACACCTTTATTGTGTTATGACACTCTATTGTGTTGTGTCATGTTGTGTAGTGGGTAGAGTTGTGTCATGTTGTGCAGTGTTCTAGCTGTAAGTTAAAAGTTTTCTAAGTGGAAACAAAATGGATGCCATAAACATGCATTAATACATGGGATAACATTTAATGTTTTCAAAGTAATGCTAGATCCATCTCTAGCATTACTTCTTTATGATAAAATCAGAACATAAATGTGCCCTTTAAAGCAAAGTTAACCTAATATTTTCACCCCTCTGCCTCGGAAAGAGGCCAAATAAGAGGTTGAATGCAAACTTAGGTTAACAAACATCCTGAACAATCTAAATTATATAAATTATATGATTTTTTTTGGAAACTTTGGTTAAAGCAATAATAACTGATTGGTTTGTGTGCCAAGTTAATAGTAAAATTGAAAATTGGTTACTAATAGTCCCTCGGCCCAAAGGAAAGCGAATAATAAGATCAATGGAACTTATACAATTGTAGCTACATATATATTATGACAACATGCTAGTTACACTATCATGGATATAAGTGCATTGTTGAATAGAATTGATTTTAACATTGAAAATGATTTATCAATTCCTTGCTACTACAAACTTTAAAAATTAAAAACAAATGAATGATCACCCCATGTTATTGCACAATTCAAAAAGGAAGAAAAAAATTAATCATTACTATGCTACTACAAACGTTAAAAAGAGAGAATGAATCAGCAATCCCATGAGACTACAAATGTTTAAAAAAATTACATGGGATTGGAAAATATGAGAAGTTCTCACATTTCCATCCGAGAAGATGGCCTACAGTTAGGCTTAACATTTTATTTGGCTTAACATTTTCTTTGATCATGGGAAAAGAGAATGATTCTATCGAAACACTATGTTCCTAGAATGGTATTGTAATGTGGTAATTCACATATTTATTTCCTTTTTATTGGGATTTAACAATTATGAATAATAGAATTTGTGTAAATCCTATGGCATTCCATGCATGCAACAATATTGCATAGTGATAGTTAGGGAACTTTCTCGTTTGGATGGAGTTTGAAAGGCTATATGCATACAACAGTTTGCTCCAGAGTCAATATCTAGAGCAACAATCATTAGAATTTTTCACCATGAGTCTCGATTCATGGAGACAAATCTCGAGTTCACTGATATATATACTAGACCTAGTATCCACAATGTCAGGGCCAATGAGTGGCTTGGCATTTGGCTGGATTTTCTATCAAATATTTTGTTTGCATTCTCTTTGGTGGTCCTCATTTGAATTCCAAAAGTTGTAATTATACCAAGTAAGTACACAAGGATTTCCTTGGCATGCAATTATCCTTTCGTAAACTAATGTGAACTAACTATACATATTATTTAGAATGAAATTTAATGAAATGGCACCTTCATAGGCATTGCAGGGTTGGTAGAAACATATGGTTTGAATATGAACATGATACAAGCCTTGGTAATATGGTTCCTTTGTTATGTGGAGACTACAATGATCTTAGTGGAGAGGATAATGCAATATTCACATATTCCTAGTGATAGATCTAACAAATTTGTAGATTAGAACTTACTACAAACAAACTTTTTTTTAACATATTCAAATCTAGTGATTTACACGATCATTCATTTTTTAGTAGATATGAACTTGTTTAGTCTACAGACTTGATCCATATAATCAGGTGCGTTATGGACCACATCTTCCTCTTGTCTTCCGAGGCCTTATATGCAGTTTCTCTAAAGGAATAAAGGTGGGAGTTGTACGGAACACAAGAAGTGAAAAATATACTCTTATTCAATCCTTCTTCCACATTGTGGAACCAACAAGAGAAAAAATTTCTAGTGATAGAGTAAACATCTCCACAATAAGGCTCCACAATCTATGATCCAAAGTAAGCATTTATCAGCAAGACCCAACAAAGTTTGGCGGTACTATAAGAAATAATATAGATCCCCTCAAATACTATTCAAACTTACTAATTTACCAGGTAGTGGTCGACACATATCATTCCTATATGTGAAGCATGTTGATATTATGGTAGTTGCAAGAGGTATTAACCTCCACGTGTAACCTTGAAAAGAATAGAATATTATGGAAAGAAAGAAGAAACCCTAAAGCTTTGGACATAACCCTAGAAGACAAGTCGGCTAAAGAAAATAACTAATATTGAGTCTTTAGCCTTTATAAAGAGAAGTCGGCCCAAACAACTAAGAAAGAGTAGTATAAATATAGGATGCCAGAGTTGATTTGTACACACACATATTGCAACTGCAAAAATCTAGTACGCACTGTAGAAATTTAGTAATTGCGCAAGTTTGGAGAGTAGTTACAGTTGCAGCTACTGCAACTTGTATTTTCGGTTTTAGGCTTGGAATTTCTCTTGGTTATGGTTTGGAATTTTTTCCTTGTGTGCTAGCTCTGGAGAGAGGTATGCTACATTGATTTTCTATTAGGCCTAGGGTTTTCTTCCAGAATTATTCTCTGTCAAGGTTAAGGTGCTCGGGGGTGGCTTTGGCCTATGGTTGGGTGAAAATATTGCTATATTTTCTATGGTTAAATTACCACACCTACTTTTCTAACAGGTTATGGGCCCACACTATCTTCGAACAGTCTAGCCACTGGAAGATAGATTGGGAGGATTTGCTCAGTTACAGTTGTAGTTGCAGTCAAAGTTTTTGTTGCAGCAAAGAAACCCTGACCCTCTTTCTGAGGCACCTTAAGTGAAGAGATTGACCTAATTTTTGGAAATCTTAGTGCACCCTAACCTAGCGCACCTCTTGGTACTCTCAGCAAGCTAAGACATCAAGTTTGAGTTTTTGGTCAAAGTCAAAGGTTGACCAAGTCAAAGCAGTCATGACTTACTCTATGAAGTCAGAAAACAAGTTAGAAGGATCTTCTAACTTCAGAGCATGGAAGACAAGGATTGACCTCCACCTTGCTAAGAATAAAGTGTTGGATATCGTGAAAGGAGAGATCGTGGAACCACAGTTTGAAGAAGGAAAAGAGAAGGAACCTCAGAACGTTGCCATTATGGAGAAGTTCAAGGACAATGACATCAATTCCATGAGTATCATAGTAGACTCTGTAAAAGACCACTTGATACCCTACATCTCTCATCTTGAATCCTCTAAGAATATGTATGATTCCCTAACTAACCTCTTCTTAGTCAGAAACATTGGACAAGTAATAATTCTGAAGAATGAGCTCTGTGACATGAAAATGCATGATGATGACAACATAAAATCATACCTTGTGAGAATCTATCAGTTAAGATATCAACTACAAGTTATTGAAGAAATCATTTCAGAGAAGGAACTAGTAAATATAGTACTCAATGGCCTTCCCAAGACATGGGATGCATTTTCCGCAAGCATGAACACAAGAAATGAGTATCCCTCATTTGAATAACTTTGGACTTGTTGTGCACAAGAATAATCAAGGATTAGCAAAAAAATAAATTCCAAAGGAAAGATGATGATCAAGCCTACACAACAAAGTTCAAGAAATTCAAGAATAAGAAGAAGTTTGGCTCAAGGAAGAAACCAAATCAAGAGAAGGATATGTCAAAAATACAATGCTTTAACTGTTGAAAATATGGTCACTACAAGAATCATTGTCCCGAGTTAAATAAAAGGAAGGAAACACACGAAGCAACAATTACCAAAGAAAATGAACCCTCAAAGAAAGTCAAACAAGATCAAGCAGGTTTCTTCTTCTAGTCAAGGAAACAATATTCTTATGTAACATAGTCCTTGTACATGCCATGTTTACATAGTTATTTTATATCTATTTCTTAGAAGATAAGATGGTCAGTGAAACAACACCTATGGAAGAATAACAAGATAAGGATTACTATTACGGTGATTACTAGTCAAGTAATGTATCTGAAAAGATGAAGTACGTTGAAAATCCTTGGTAACAATTCTTGTGGAAGCTATTATAAAAGTAACAACTTCCAGATAAGATGAAATCAGAATCAAACTTGAAGATACCCAGAAGAAGTCAAAACAGAAAGAAGTCAACAATCAAGAGGAAATTAGAAAAATACTTGTGGCACTTTGCAGAAGGAAATAAGGGATGTAGACGGAAGCATGGACTCTATTAGCACGTGTTCATAAGAAGTCTTCTTCAAAAAGAATCCTTAAAGTATCCTTAGTTTTCCATCTACATCCATGATCCTATGATGAAAGGAATAAGTTGGAATCTTCAGGGAATGGAATATATAGAAGACTCCATGGATCCAAGAGATAAAGAGAAACATGATGAAGAACATGAAGATTCCAAGAAAGAAAGAAAATCCAGAACAACTAGTTATTATACTGAGAATCACAAGACTACCAGCTTGGTTTGAACCCACTAGAAGAAATCAAGAAGAATAAATGAAAGTTATGATAAAGAACAATGTATGTAATAAAATGTGAAAAAGACTTGTGAATGGAAGCATTGTGAGATTCATAGGTTCTTCCAAAAGGAGGGAGAAAAACTATAACGACAACTCACCCGTATCCATAGATTGGAATTTACATGTAAAAGACTATTCTTCCCAAATAAAGAAAGTGAGAAAGAAGCTTATACTAGAAAGAGACCCATGCATGCAGATATAAGAAGACCTATTATGGATTCAAACAACCTGGTGCAGAGTATCTCGTATACAGCAGAAGCGTGGTGAAAACTTTATATAACATAGATAGTGTATCATAATAATTACTCAAAAGTCTGAGATGATGGATTTCCAATCCATGGAAAACTCTCATGATGACAGAAGAAGTGCCACTTGGATATGTTTCAGTTTGAGATTTTCCATGATGTCATGAGCTAGCAGGAAACAAAAGTGTTGAACTCGACCATGATATATTGTAATGATCATAGCTATATGAATCCTTAAGAGAAAACTAGTGTTCCATGACAGAACGAAGTACATTGAGATCAAGCATTATATTCTTCATGATGAAGTCCAGAAAAGAGAAGTGGTTCGACAATATATCTCCACAGATGAGCAGATAGCAGATATTTTGGTAAAGCCTCTATCCAAGATGAAAAGTTTTTGTACTTAAGAAACAAGTTGGGGCTTGTGCAGATGACTTCCTTATTGAAAAAGGAAGAGATTACTCCCAGGTTGGGAGGGAGCACTGATGTGTTATTTATTTATGGACAATCATTTTTCAGTTCTAAAAATGGTCCATTATGAGCAGTTCCTTTCTAGTTTGGAAAATGGTCCAGATCAGACATTCATTTTCATAATGAAAATGGTTCAATATATTGTTGATGTACCATAGACAATGATTCCCCTTGTGGCCAGTGTGGGGGAATGATCTAGGACAGTCATTCTTCTTGGCATTCAATCTAAGTAGTGGTAAAGTAGAATGGCCTGCCTCGTTGGGAATTCATTCTTTTGAAGTTCACAATTGTGAGTAGTTTCGAAGAATGGTCCATTTTGGAGATTGGTGCAGGACAATAATTTCCTCAGGAAATGGTTCGGACAGTCATTCCCTAGGGCAGACTCATTCTCTCCAGGATGCACTATTATTAGTGCCAGAATAATGGCCCAATTAGGTGAATGGTCTAGGTTCAACAATTAGGGACAGGCATTCCCTAGGGAAGAATCATTCTCTCCAGGTTGCACTATGATTAGTGTCAGAGGAATGGCCCTGTTAGGTGAATGGTATAGGATCATAAATCAAGGACAACTATTCTTCTATGCTTGAGAAGAATAGTCCATATAGCCCATGGCTGATGTCTTACCTTCTGAGGGAATATGCTCTTCCATATCTCACAGATGTGAGTGGAAGAATGGCCCAGATGACTCAGTTTGCATCATGATATTGTTATATAGGTTGATATCGGATGACATGATCACTATGGAGATTGCATGTCTCTCAAAAGTAGTTATATGCCACTGTGTTGGATGTGTTCCACTGGATAGTAGTTGTGTACTACTATGGATAGACATAGTTGTGTTCTATTAAATGACATTGTTTTGATTTCCATGAAGACTATTAGTAATGTTGAAAATGATTACCAACTAGATGGATAGTCAGTGTATGGTCCAGGATAGTTATTCTTTTGGGACGTATGTTTGAATTAGAAGAATATTCCTTGTATCCCATGGCGTGGCTTCCAACATCTATTAGAACAATTATTCTTCTAGGACATATGTCTGGATTGGAAGAATAGTTCTTGTATCACTCTGTGGAGTGAGTGACTATTCAACATCATTACTCAGATGGAGTATGGCTTAAAGAGATGTTGCAGTTGATGTTTCCAGATGATACTAATAGTGATTATGGTGCTCGTGATTTAATCATGAGATAATCTGAGTGGCTACGATGATGCTACCGGTTAAATGGCATGTTTGTTCTCAAGACCAATGCCTTCAATACCTCCCTAGTTAGGAAGGAGTCTTGATATTATGGTAGCTGCAGGAGGTATTAACCTCCAAATGTAACCCTGACAAGAATAGAATATTCTGGAAAGAAAGAAGAAACCCTAAAGATTTGGACATAACCCTATAAGACAATTCGGCTAAAGAAAATAACCAATATTGAGTCTTTAGAATCCAGAAAGAGAATTTAGAGAAGACAGCTAAGAAAGAGAAGTATAAATACATGATGCCAGAGCTCATTTCTACACACACAGCTCGCAACTGCAGAAATCTAGTGCCCACTGTAGAAATTTAGTAAGTGCGCAAGTCTAGAGAGTAGTTGTAGCTACAGCTACTGTAACTTGTATTTTCAGTTTTAGGCTTGGACTTTCTCTTGGTTATGGTTTGGAATTTTTTCCTTGTGTGCTAGCTCTAGAGAGAGGTACGCTACATTGATTGGCTATTAAGCCTAGGGTTTGCTTCTAGAATTATTCTTTGTCAAGGTTAAGGTGCTCGAGGGTGGCTTCGGCCTATGGTTGGGTGACAATATTGTTATATTGTCTATGGTTAAACAAGCACACCTACTTTTCTAACAAATCCCACTAAACTAAAGGAAGGAAAGATATAGTTAATGGTATTACGTCAACTCAGAATATTAGTACTACACTACCCGATCTCACTTGCATGTATGTATTTGGTGTAATAAGTGGCTCACCTACGACCATTCTTATACTATTGAAGAATTGATCCATCCCACTTGCTTGCATTTTTCCTTACTCCCTTGTCGACTTTTTCTTCTTTATGGGAAACTTATATCAGTAATTACGCTTTAACATAGGGTATCATATTGCACTTTGTGAGTTCCAACAGAAGAGAGAGCACTAACATGCACTCCTTGTGATATATCCATTGTGACATAAAGTCCCATTTTGTACATACATAATTGTATCAATTTTAGTGTTAATTATTCTTTCCTTGAAGAATATCAATATTTCTTAGGAGGATCCTGATGGGTTTTCATGTTCATGAAGATCGACTTTTCTCTTGGTCATGCTTCAAGATTTGGAAAAGTGTCATCTTGGTGAATTGGTATAAACAAAAGAAAAGAAACTTGATTCATTGGTTTTGTGTCCCTTTTTGACATATTCGTATAGATATTAAAGAAGAAAACAAAAAGAATCTTTTTAGAATGTTTACTTTATCTAAATATTGGTATTGTTGTTTGATGTACTTTTGAGTGTTATTGAAGTAATTTGATCATTTATAGACATTAATATATCATTTTTTCTTACTACTATTTGTTTCCCATCTTAGAGACAAAGCATTAAATATAATGGAATGATCTCATGTGTAGTTGTTGAGAATGGGGAGAATTAGAATGTGGGTCAATGTAAGCTTGTCTGTTTGGGAAGGGAGATACTAAATCAATGTCGTATACTCATTTTTTAGGAAGCAACTACCTCCGTGGACACTGCAAATGATGGGTTTATTCATGAAACAATTCACAACCAATTTTCTGGCTACAAAGTAATAAACATTTCCCTTTGTATTTCATTTTTTATTGATAGTGACTTGGTCTTGGTGTTGAGAGATGATATGGAATTAACAACTAGTCTATTTACCTAGCTTTATGGTTCAAAATGTTGTTCTTTCCTAGGATAGATTTCTTATTTGTGGTTTAAATATGCTAAACATTTGTCTTGAATCAAGATAATATTTGTAATTTTATAAGCATTGTTTTATAAGCCTAAACTATATTTACATCTAGTCGTTGTTTTAGGTTTTCTCAAGCTCGAGAGCCCTAGTCATGCAAGGACATTTCAATTTTGCATATGTGTTTGCTTTTCGTAGCCTTAACTTAGTTGTACATCTGAAAACCTATGTGACCAACTACCACAAGCTATCTATTTGTAAGTTTATAAGTTATATTTTAGTAGCCTAAACATCGATTGCATCTAGCCCTTGTTTTAGGTTTTCTCAAAATCAAGATCCCTATTCATGCAAGGACATTTTAATTTCGCATATGTGTGCCCTTACTGCAGTCTTATAGATGGACATGTCTTGCAAAGGATTGTTATAGGATTTTTTTTTAGTTGGGTTTTTTTCTCAAAACTAGGGATTTACGACTAGGGTCTGGATAAATGTTGTTTTTATGTGAATTGATTGAATCGTTTTGTTTTTTCTTTCAATGTTGCATGCTGCAACTTTAGGCTAGCCTGATGAAAGTGAAGGATCGATGCTATGCACATGCTAAATCAATTTTTTTATGTTGTTCATTGTTGATGTGCGCATTTTGTAAAGCTTATTTCAGATTACTCCATCAAATAATTTAGTACAACAAGCAAAGGATAAAAAAAATAATATAGCTTTGGTCATATTGGGTTCCCAAGATCATGAAGAGTTTTAAAAATATATATCCATCAACTGAATTTGATGGCTAAGGTAGTAAAATATAGGACGTAAGAATAGCTTACATAGCAACCTAACATACTCGACTCCTTCATTCCTATGAAAGAATGCTTGGTCGTTAGGTGAAGGTCAAATTTCATGTGGTCCCAATCATATTTATCCTACGTTCAACTTAATCAAGTATGGTCACCTCCATGTGAAGCATGCACCATCCCAACCTACCTTTGCACATCATGAACTATCTTCTATTCACTTAAACAAACAAGCTTGCACAATAAATAGTTCCAGTCTAGGGAAGGCACAATGGTGTCGAATGAAGTTTGAAAGAAGTATTGAATTCAAGTATTCCATTTGTGTGTTTCTTCTTATTGAGTATAAATAACATTGCATTTCTTACTATAGCATATGCAACATGCATTGCAAATATTCTGCTTCAATGGATGCATGGGTATGATGTTAAAAATGAGTTAGAAAAGTATATATTGTTCCCTTGAAAATAAATTTATATACCTTTTTTAAACGAATAATTTTTTTAGTTTTCTAAATAGTACAAAGGAGAGCTTATCACTCTGTAATGCAATGTGGAGCAGGAGAATAACAAGGAGATTACCACTCAGTAATGCAGTCTAAAGTAGGAGAAGGAGGCCTCGCTAGCGAGCGTTGAAGGAAGCTTTTCGATTTTCTCCTCCACCTAAGTAATTTGAATCCAATTTGCTCCTCCAGCTGAGTAATGAATTTGAATATAGAACATGATACAACATGGATGATCACAATCAAGATTCAGATGTAGCTGAGTAATATGAATATGAATACAGAAGATGATACAACGCACATAATCATGATCAGGATTCATATGTAGGGTATGCGGCCATTGATTTCTAAGGTGAGTTGATTCCAATTGAGAAATGGTTTTATGAATAGGCAATGGCCCCGATATGGGTCTGTTAAAGCCATCTTGTGAATTTAGAGTTGTCTAGGTGGTGGAGATGACGATGGCCACATTTGTTCGAATAGACCTTGACATTGAAATGCAAAAGTATTAATGCATTGACACATGCACACTAACAAAGAAGGTTAAAACCTAGGTTATAATGAAGAAAACTTAGGTTATAATGAAGAAATTGCATTGTTTTGGTGGTAAGATTCATGAAAAATAAAACATTGGAAAGAAACAAAAAGCTTTAGGAACAAACCAAAAACATAACATTGGGAAGAGTGAAGTCTGCAATAAGACTTCAAATCTATCATCCAATGGGATAATGAAGAATAAACTTTTTTTACTATATAAAAATATATATATAATGATTGTTGGTAAATATTAAAGATGTAAAAGAGTGAAATATCACAAATATGAAACTCAATTACATTGTGAGTGGAATAATGTTTGGTCTTATGTATGGGATTGAGGTTAGATGTTACTAAAAAGTTCATGACCTCTTTAAAGGTAATATCAACACTCACCA
>ML806865.1:115541-136468 GCA_009831015.1 Picea engelmannii
TTCATGCTAAATTCAGAGAGTTGAACATGGTTTTGTTTAGGAATGTGCATGAAGATTGTTTAAAAATTCTTGTAGGATACGAAGATAAACAAGAACTGAATCCATGATGTGATTATTTTTCCTGGGTCATAGTTCTTGGGCTCACAATTCAAGAGGTCATAGTTCGACAGGTCATAGTTTTTGGGGTCATAGTTCCATAGGCCATAGTTCCATAGGTCATTGTTCCCAGGGTCATAGTTCTAGAGGTCATAGTTCCACTAGTCATAGTTTTTGGGGTCATATTTCTAGAGGTATTTCCACAGGTCATATCTCCCGAGGTCATAGTTCCATAGGTCATAGTTCTTGGGGTCATTCCATAGGTCATAGTTCTAGAGTTCATAGTTCCACGGGTAATAGTTCCTGGGGTCACAGTTTGAGAGATCATAGTTCCACAGGTCATAGCTCCTTGGGTCACAGTTCCATAGGTCATAGTTCCAGAGGTCATAGTTACTGGGGTCATAGTTCCAGAGGTCATTCCATAGGTCATAGTTCCATAGGTCAAAGTTCCAGGGGGCATAGTTCTAGAGGTCATAGTTCCATAGGTCATAGTTTCAGAGTTCAAAGTTCCAAAGGGAGTAGTTCCAAAGGTCATAATTCCATGGGTCATAGTTCATGGGGTCATAGCTGTAGAGGTCATAGTTGCATAGGTCATAATTCTAGAGGTCCTAGTTCCACGGGTCATAGTTCCTTGGTTCACAATTCCACAAGTCATAGTTCCACAAGTCATAGTCCTCGAGGTCATAGTTCTAGAGGTCATAGATCCATAGGTCATAGTTCTTGGGGTCATTCCATAGGTCATATTTCCAAAGGTCATAATTACACAAGTCATAGTTCCTGGGGTCACAGTTCTACAGGTCATAGTTCCCAAGGTCATAATTTTATAGGTCATAGTTCATGAGGTCATTCCATAGGTCATAGTTCTCTAGGTCATAGTTCTTGAGGTCATAGTTCCACTGGTCATAGTTCATGGGGTCACAGTTCTAGGGGTCAAGGTTCCATGGGTCATAGTTCTCGGGGTCACAGTTCCAGAGGTCATAATTCCATAGGTCATAGTTCCTCGGGTCATAGTTCCATAGGTCATAGTTCCAAAGTTCAAATTTACAAAGGGAATAGTTCCAAAGGTCATAGTTGCATAGGTAATAGTTCCAGAGGTCCCATTTCCATGGTGTTGTGTTTGTTTTGTCACTTGGGTGAGAAAAACAAGGGTACTTTCAAGTCTAGTTGGGCCTCCTAGACAAGACAGAGGTTAGTGCAAGAGTTAAACAATCCAAGCACATGAAATAAAAAAGTAAATAAACTAAAAACAACTAAGGAAACAAAACTGGAATGCATTAGAAAATTTGAACCAAAATCAATTAACCAAATGACCAAGATTATGCCACCAATGGATAACCATATTAGTTGGAAAAAAATCGTAGAGAAAGGAGGAATTACGGATTCCCTCTTCCTCCTTGGCAGGGATCTTGAGTTCCCTAATGGAGATATCTTGTTACAATGATAAACTAGAAAGAAAATGGTGAAGAAATCCAAGCCTATTCCCTCAAGAGGTGAGTGGAATGGCCTATTGGAATGTTGCTAGAATGCGCTAAAGAGAAAAGGGTATTATCAAGGGAGGATTGAGGTAGCATAACAATACTATAGATATCTTAAATTCTTAATGAACCCATGGCATCCATTTATAGCATGTCTTCAAGGAATTATTCAACTGGTTCTTGGTGTGAACAAGGGGCTCTTTAGGGCACCCTTTGGTCCTTGACTAGCGCCCCCATTTAGATTCAACTCAGATCTGAGTGTCAAATCAAGTTGGGAGTTGGTCCATAAGTGGTTGAGGGGCCGAAAAGAACCATAAATGCATCATTCACAAAAGTTCATGAATTTTATTGTACAGAGTCATGCATATGGTGCATTGTGCGCTCTATGAGCTTCTTTGGCCTACGCATTGTGCATGCGCTTCCTTTAGTGAGTTAGTGCATGACAATTTTTGTCCAGTTATATAGTTTTTGCCTCTTGGAAATGCATTTTTGGTGTTGTAGGTGAACTAATGGTTGTTTGGAAGTGTTGTATCTCTATAACCATTTGCATGCAATGTTGCGGATGAAATTTTAGTGATAACATATTCCCCCTGATGTGTCAAGTTAGGAGCATACATATAGATGAAATACATCAATGTTTTTTCTACTGAGATTACAATTGTAAGGAAGAGTTCTGATAGGAACTGCAAGAGAAATTTGTCGGAGGGAGAGGGAAACTATGGGACCCAAATCTTTCTCTAGGGAGAGAAAAGAAAAGTTGTATACAAACGAGGTAGGCATGCCCCATGCTCATGTCATGTAACTCAAAATGTAAGATAGTAATTGAAGTTGTATGTTGATGTAGATAACTACAACACCCTCCAGGGTGGTTTGATAATGAAAGATGACAATTTTTATGGTGAACATACTTTGAAAAGAGGCAAGGACGCCTGTAAAAAGTGTCAATGACTTGGATGCATTGATGGCCTAAGAAATTGAGAGGTCTTCAGATGGTATAAAACAATGGAAATAGTCGCTTAGTAAGGTCCACCGTAACATGATATTGTGTTGAAGTCAAATGTTATGGGGGTCAATGAAATCAAAGAGAAATGATGGTTTTCTTTGTGCCATTTGAGACACTCGTTGTAAAGGTAATGAGAGTCAAGATACTGTCACCCTTCTCGAAACTCTACTGATGTCGACGGAAAGGGAGACATGAATCCAATAAGCAAAGGGATTCATGAAATCCACAAGATAAGATCAAGAACTGATAGGGAACATGAAAGAAGGCAAGATGTGGTGAGACTCAAGACTGCCCTTAGTTGGGGGTATGTTTGAAGGATTATTGGAAACAACCGTGAAACTGTATCTAGCATTAGGGGGACAACTAGACATGGGGTTAAATTGTTCTAGAGGCATGAAAAAGTGGACAAACTCAGAGATCAGGGGTACATGGAATGTGGAATACTCGGTGTTTATGAATGATGCCAACATGAGTAGATGATAGTGGATGCCCCAACCAAGGATGTTACACCTCAAAATTACTCACTTCGATAGTGTCGCAAGTGTCGTCATTACAAGTGTTGTAAGTGTCACATCTTGTCCACAAGTGTCACATCTTGACTATAAGTGTTGCAAGTGTCAAAAAAAGTATTCTTTCATCTTGCCTATGTCGTACCCATAAAGACATCATGAAGACACTTAAGACACCTCAAAGGATAGTGTGGAAGAAGAAAAATCACTTGGCAATAAGTACAATCCATTTGCCATTGGAAAAATCACTTAAAAATTGATTTTTGGAGAGGAGCGCTCCGGTACCCACTGTTAGGGAGCACTATCAGACCCTGAGCCTCTTTGGGGACTGTTTGAGCACACTGTGCACCCATTTAGGGGGGTGCTACCCTCTTTTGAGAAAATTCTGGTTTTGTTGAGGAAAATTAGGGAAGAATCCCTCAAATCCTAAACGTAGTTGGATTCGAATAGATGGTCAAGGCATGATCTTAGGGGAGATCCTCAAATGAAGGAGAGGAATCCTCAACTCATCCCAAATATCTCTCAAGTGGTTGGACTCCTCCAGGTTTATATAAGGATGCCTTCTCATGGTGAAAGGAACAATGGATATTGGAGATGTGAAACTTATGATCTCATGAGTGAGATGCCATCAAAGAAATCAGTGGATATTGATTGAGAAAAGAGGTTGGACAAGGAGAACTGGAAGAGGCTGTTGCACCTTCATTCAAAGGATTGTAAGTACTTTTACTTGTTCTCATTAATATAATCAATGCTTGGCCTATTTCTTTCAAACTTGTGCTTATTACATATGAGTTTGTCTGCAGTAGATGGATCTATGATTGAGCTAATCTCAATAGAGTAGAAATTATTTTGTACCTTTGTTTGTCTTACAGGATCTATCAAGGAGCTCAAGATCGAAGCTCAGCCAGGACTTTACAGGGACAAACGTCATTAATAAGGTACACATCTTTCTCCTTCTCTTTCATTTATTAGCTTGATTAGATCTAAAAGGAAGTCAATGTCCATGTTAAGCAATTTTTTGTCTTGGCCTTAGGAGTCTAGAGGCCAAGAGGGAATCCACTTTTCCGCAGGGGGATTCACCTACAACAAAAATTGGCGAATCCTCTAACGATGAGCTTTGATTTTTGTTTCCATTCCCAGATCTTGTTTTGGCCCTTTTCCCACTAATTCGATCTTCTCCAAATTGTCTTGTTGATTCTTAGATTGGTTTGATTGCCTCATTATATCATCATTAGGATCACCCTAATTGAATGAATTTCCTTCATTTTTTAATTTTTTTGGACATTTCATTGAATTTTTGTAGTAGAGTGCTCCCTTTCCCTTAGTACCAGGGCATTGGAACTCCCTTACAATGTTCCATAGAGTGTTGGAGTGCTCTGTGTCCCCTTATGGGGGAGTGCTACCCCATTTTTTGCAAAAAATCTTCTTAAAAATTGTTTCTTTCTCAGTCTTTTTGCTGATTCATTTGCTCAGGATTCATGCTATCTTAGTGTGCCCTTGTTTTTCCCTCAAACCACCTTGTTTTCTAAGGATTCATCATCTCTTGTTTGGATTTTTTGACATTTTTCCTTACTTTTCAATAACTCTTTGTCCTTCACGATTTGAAGTCAATTTGTCATTTTCTTCTCGTTTATCTAAATGAGTGAAAACTTTGTAAGGAGTTCAAAGGTCTTTTGTACTTTGATTTCTGATCTTTGAGTCATATTGTACAAACTCTTTCTCCTTCCTTTTGAGTTTCTGGCTTTTTGTTTCTTATTTGATCATAACAAGGGTGTCTTTTGGTTTATGTGAAGTTTTCTTCCAGATTGCTTAAATCTCACAACTCTTGAAGTCCGATTAGCATAAGAAGCTTTACATCTACTAGTTATCAGTCACATACAACGATTTTAGCATTGCATTGGATTCCTTATTGAGGACTATTGCATGAGGTCATTTCATATTGGTGTTTGAAAGTGAAAGGGAAATCCTTCTCCTTCCCTTAATTAGACATTCATTGAAAGAAAAGTATGTTTATCATTTCTTATGCATGTTTTGGGAACTAAGTCATAATATCATCAATATTCACTCTCATACACCTCTGAGTAAACAAAAACCATTGAAATCAACGCTTAACTAAAATTTATCAGACTTTTTACATCTTTGTTAGCAAACCTACATTAGTTTAAGGTGTAGGGCTTTGGAATAGGTTGAAAGGATAACTTTCCAAAGCTATCAAACAAGCTTAGCATATTGCGATAGGGAAAGAAAATACAATTTTCATATAGGATTTATGGGATCCCCCTCTCACACAGGGGTTATGTATGAGGTCGCATTTGGGTGAGTTACTGATATTATCCCTATGTGGTTCAATTGTTTGTAGTGGTCGGATTGTATATTGGGGGTCACTTGAAGGTATACCCACGATTATGTGTGGAAGCCTCTCGAGTTGATTTAAGACTTGTTATATTGCCCATACGTTCATATCAGAATGTCGACTGTACCCACCCAGGGGTGACTGCGAATTGGTGACCTTAGTAGCTATAATATTTAGGGTCTCACATGAGGTGATGGTGAAGGGAAGTCTCACTGTACCTGGAATAGACGTTGGTCAAACTCACTCGATCTCCTTGGAGGGTAAAACGACAATTAAGGCATGGAAGCTTTCACCAAGGTGTAAGTCCATTAAGCAGGTCACCAACGTAACTGATCCACCCACTCTATCCCTGTCTCTTCCTATTTTGATCTCACGATGTTGGATTTCATCACCAACTAGTGGTTTCATTATGGGAAGTTTTTTTTTATTGTTTTCTTCGCAGATTCATAGCGTGTGTTGGTTGTGTTACTTACTGGACCTTAGGTCGAGTCAATGTTAATGGAATCCAATCTTGAGAGTACCAATGGAGGAACCCCTTCTCCTGGGGAACCTTATACCTTGTTTTGGAAACTTTGGTCCTCCGTACATTGCCACATTGAGTCTTTAGGACTCACCATCGGATTACCGGTTTGGTTGTTCTCCACTTTGGTGATCTCGAATCCTCCCAATGTTTCAACTGCACCGAATACTTTATATGTCAGTACACCACCCACACATCAACCTCATGTCGTCTTTTCACCTTCTTCACCCATTAAGTCTCCTTCCCTTTCTCCTTCTTCGTCTAGTGAAATATCTAAAGCAAGTAGCTAGGTTGATTAGAAGAAGAAGAAGAGCCTTAAAAGGACCAAGGCTCCAACAACATCAGATGTTGAATCCAAGAAACTAGTTACTGTTAATAGTAATGGGAGTGTTGATGAGGTCAACGGGATTAAAATGAAGAACCTGAAACCCAAATTCCCTTGCAGTCTTTGTAAGGGTGATCAGTTTCTGAGGGATTTCCTTGGTATTCCCAAGGTCTTAGAAATGTGTTCCTCCACGTCATCGGCCTTTGTCGGTCATGCCGATGATACCCCATCAACTAGTGACATTAAGGTGGGTAAGAAGAAGACAACTGTCAAATTTCCTTGTATGTTATGCAAAGGTGATCATTATTATCACCTTTGTCCTCGTATAAACAAGGATTTTTCTCTTTTGGAAAAACTTCAACTTACAAAAGGTTATCATAATATTTCCCCCAACCCATCATTAGTTGATGGATTAGTCAATCCGATTCCATCTCCGGTCAGTCCGGTTGATCAGGTGGTCAATCTAGTTTCCTCCTCGATTGAACCACAAACCCAACTAGCTGATCCAGTTCCGTCATCAATCAACCCTACTCTTCATCAAAAGAGTGTAACCCAAGTAGTCGATCCATTTTCATCTTCGATCGACCCCACTCTCCCGTTAGAGATTGACACCAAAGTGGTCGATCTGTTTCCACCCATCGACCTCATTCTCCCCTTGTAGAAGGAAACCCAAGTGGTTTATTCTGTTTTGTCATCGGTCGATCCCACTCCTCCTTTGACGAGTGCCAAAGTGGCTAATCCAGTCCCTTCCTCTATTAGTCCCACCCTTCATTTGAAGAGTGCTAAAGTGGTTGATCTGATCCCATCATCAATCAATCCCACTCTTCCTCTAAAGAGTGCTTACGTGGTCGATTTGATCCCATCATCGGTCGATCCTACTCTCCCTCTAGAGATTAAACCTGATACTGCCCATGTTTTTATCGTTGATACAGAATCTACCATGCTGGGGGGAATTCCTCATTCTCCCACGAAACCCCCTCCAAGAAATGAGGCCATCCTTTTTGATTGGGGTGTGCTAACTGAACCTCATCTTCCCTCTCACATTCCTTTCCAGATTACAGTATAGGTTTGTGGTCGGGACGTTCCTCAAACGCTGATAGATGAAGGTGCATCCATTAGTATTTTGTCCTTTGTTGCTTGGCATGCTTTGGGTTTTCCTCAACTTGCGCTGGTTACACACAATCTGTTATCTTTTAACAGAAGAACTAGTCAACCTTTAGGGACCCTTCCTCAATTCATGATAACTTTGGGAGGGGAAACTGTCTTTATTGATTTCATGGTAGTCCGAGACCCCTTGGATTTCTCTTTACTCCTTGGGAGGGATTATGTCTATTCCATGAAAGCTATTGTATCAACTCTTTTTCATGTGATATATTTCCCATAGGATGGAAGAATTGTGACTATTGATCAACTTCCATTCATCGGTCCTGACTGGATTAACTCCCTGAATGGTTCTTATATGATGATAGTATCACCCCTACCACATGTTAATTATGTGACATTGTCTCCCATGACTTCAACTTCCAATGATTTGGATCCGGTAGTTGACATGGTGATCTCTACGGTAGGGTTATTGGAGCCTGGTCTCCTTACCCCTGTTGTGACTCTCAACATGTGTTCCTTATAGAGTGATTTTCTTCCATCCAGGGAAGATCTCTTGGAATCCATGACCAAGTTTTGTCCCTCGACATGGTATCCTTCCAGAGCGTTATTCTCTTGGAATCCATGATCAAGAAGAGTTCATGAGCATAGTTTCTCTCTTATGTGGAAAGCATGTTAAAAAATGAAACATAGGTCATGAGCATAGTTTCTTTTCTCTGTTGCAAGCTCGTTAAAAAATGAAACATAGGCCTTGAGCATAGTTTTCCTCTCTATAGCAAGATCGTTAAAAAATGAAACAACAATCTGGGCATTAAACCTAGAGCCCGAGCATAGTTCTTTTTCTGTCTCAATCTCATTAAAAAATGAAACAATCACCTCTCTTGACCCTTCATTTCATCCACCCTTATCATTTTTCTCCATCTAGTAGAGAAATTGGTGACAACCTCAAAGTCGGTGAATGAATTGAATCTTGGAGGGCATGTCTCCAGTCTTTGATGATCATTCTGGAGTTAAGCCACTAGATTTCAATCTAAGGGCATATCGAGCTTAGTCTTTGTTCTTTCTCATGCTCGTAAATACATGAGAATGCATCTGGGTAAAATTTTATCTCTTTTTCGGACCTGCATGGATATACAAAAAAGGAACCCCCTGGAGTCGTCTTTGAATTCTCTAAACATGAAAAGATTCCCGAGTGATCTTTCTTCCTTTCCCACTCATTAAAAGGTTTGAAAGGGTATCTTTCGAGTGATAATTTATCTCTTTTTCAGCCTCGTAAGACTAATATTATGAAAAAGGACAACATTGGAGTCGTCTTTAAGTTGTTTTCAGACTCTCTAAATATGAAAACCCATGAATTTTACCTTATCTGGACTCATTAAACGATCATACATTGAAGGGCCCATACGGGACCGAACCCTTACTTCTTCCAGTTCATTAAATAAAGGAAGAGGGACTTACCGAAGGTGAGTCATATCGAGCATGTGTTACCCTCCTCGAGCTCGTTAAATTAAAAAGAGGCACTTGTCTATCTAGATGGGGGAAAAATTGAAGGAAGCAAGCCAAGCAGTTTTTGAGAACACTACAAGTAACTCTTACGGTCGCCCTTGAACACAACACTTTGTCTTCGAACACATTTTAATCCGCCGAACCTCTGCATTGAGCCAATTCTCTGAGTTTCTTTTACTCCTTTGGGTCACCTGATGAAAGTCACAGCATCCACTGCATTATTAAGTTTTGGTGCATGCCACATTTCTCTTGTCGTGCCTTAGTGTTCAAGGGAAGTATCTCCCTCGAGAGTCAGCCATCACAAATATCCTGTTTCAATACCTGTGTTAGTCCATGTTCATTTGATCTACCAATTACATCTCTGTGTCAGTTTCGTGTCGTTGATGGGGGATACATCAAGGCCCTCCTTTGATGATTCTATTCCTGTCGACTTCAACACATTATACAAGAACTAGATATAGAAACCAGTTAGTACCTTGGGACCTACATGCCTCAATGGCATGCCTCCTCATGTCCGAAAGTGGATTTACATCATTGATCTCTAATTGGATGATTCCACGAATGTTCGAGTTCATCTCATCTATTCACATTCGTCAGAATGTACTAGAGTACCTTGGGAATCATTGACATCAATGGTGATTTCCCTTGCGCTTGTTAATGGTTTACATCATTGACTGGAAATCAAGTGGTTTCTCCCATGTTCAACATTAGGACATCTATTCACATGGTTATATTCGTACTACATCAGGATCAATAAGAAGAACCTAGGTTGAGTTTTCACTCTTATGTATACTTTTCCTAGGTTGCAAAGGAGTTATTTTGAACTATGACACATATACTATTACATAGATCCACTTTGTATTGGTCATGGCTATGCCTTGTCATCTCGTAGATGCACCGTGTATTCTTCGTGGCTACAATCTGTTCAGGTCATAAGGATTTTAGATCCACATGTATCTGCAGTGGCTATTCCATTTTTTCAATATAATTATGTATCCGTAGTGTATTTAATGGTGGCCATACTTAAGAAGTCTTTATCACTCAAGCATAGGTATGCCTACCTTGGGTTTTGAAACATGTCATAATATTTGTTTGATGGTTGTGTGCAGCTTTTTCCAGTTTCTCTGTGTCCATACCCTTGCTTGAAAAAGTCTACAAAGTACTTCAGTCATCATCGTTTTCTAAATTCATACTTTGGGGGGCAATCTGTTACACCTCAAAATTACTCACTTCGATAGTGTCGCAAGTGTCATCATTACGAGTGTTGTAAGTGTCGCATCTTGTCTACAAGTGTCGCATCTTGACTATAAGTGTTGCAAGTGTAAAAAACAATATGCTTCCATCTTGCCTATGTCGTGCCCATAACGACATCATGAAGACACTTAAGACACCTCAAAGGATAGCGTGGAAGAACAAAAGTCACTTGGAAAGAAGTACAATCCCTTTTCCATTGGAAAAATCACTTAAAAAATGATTTTTGGAGAGGAGCGCTCCCCTACCCACTGTTAGGGAGCACTAACACACCCTGAGCCTCTTTGGAGAGTGTTTGAGCGCTCTGTGCACCCCTTTAGGGGAGATCTAACCTCTTTTGAGAAAATTTTGTGATTGTTGAGGCAAATTAGGGAAGAATCCCTCAAATCCTGAAGGTAGTTGGATTCGAATAGATTATCAAGGCATGATCTTAGGGGAGATCCTCAACTCATCCCAAAGATATCTCAAGTGGTTGGACTCATCCAAGGTTATATAAGGATGCATTCTCATGGTGAAAGGCACAATGGAGATTAGAGATGTGAAACTTATGCTCTCATGAGTGAGATGCCATCAAAGCAATCAATGGAGATTGATTGAGAAAAGGGATTGGACAAGGAGAACTGGAAGAGGTTGTTGCACCTTCATTCAAAGGATTGTAAGTAATTTTACTTGTTCTCATTAATATAATCAATGCTTGGCCTATTTTTTTCAAAATTGTGCTTGTTCCATATGAGTTTGTCTGCAGTAGATGGATCTATGATTGAGTTAATCTCAGTAGAGTAGGAAGTCTTTTTTACCTTTGTTTGTCTTACAGGATCTATCAGGGAGCTGAATATAAAAGCTCAGCCAAGACTTTATAGGGACAAACGTCGTTAATAAGGTACATATATTTCTCCTTATATTTCATTTATTATCTTGATCAGATATAAAAGGAAGTCAGTGTCCATGTTAAGAACTTTTTTGTCTTGGCCTTAGGAGTCTGGAGGCAAAGAGGGAATCCACTTGTCTATAGGGAGATTCACCTACAACAAAGGGATACATGGGTTGCGTGGCTAGAAAAAGAAGGTTGTCAAGGGCGATGAGAAAAATCTAAGTAAATGTTGGAAACAAAGGCATTTTATAATTACCAAATAAATAAAGAATAATTTTGGATGAGTGTACAGATACAAAAACAGGTGCTTCAGTGCAAGATGGCTTGGTCTGTGAGGGCACAAGTTGTGTGGAGAACTGGTGGAGGGTGGGGGCCCCATGGGTGGGTTTTTGTATGAGGTAAATGAATGGAGGAAAATATGAAGATGGGCAAACTAATTATGGATGAAATGGAGGGCTAATGATACTACGGAGGTGGAGTCAAAATAAAACCGAGATGAGATAACCTGGGAGTCCATTGGGAAAGATAGCAAAATGATTAGAAGGAGTATGTGGTTGATTCTCAAAAATGCATAAGACTATCGAGACTCCCATCCCTAGGGGGTGAAAACAACATGAGTGTCAAAGTGTTGAGGGGGACTATGAATGGGACAACTCATGTGGGGGAGAGTGCTACTGGGTGACAATACCAAAATGCATCATAGGTGACAATACTGTAGAGCCGGATGTAGGGACCCTAAAGGTGAATATTGGAGGGTGTGACTGGGAGATTCAATGGATATTGAGAGGGAATGATTACATTCTAGTGTCGATCATATACCTGAAGGGGCTGCGCTGATTTTTGATGACCAATTACCTGCACACATTAAAACCGAATACCTGATGTGAACAATATCTGAATATAGAGAACATATAACAATTATTTGATAATTTTGAACATGAGCATGTGTACCTGGATGTGATGTGAGAAAAAGGCTCTCCCGGGGCTGAGTGTAGATGGTGACCTAGGGAATATGACTGTGTAGGTGGCGGGAGCCTGATCCCATGGCTGAAGATGGATCAGAAAGAAGAGACTCTGGGCTCCTGTAACTGAGTGTGGAAGTTTGGAAAAAGGGACTATATATGGCTATGGGGCCCACAATGCCACCACATTTGTACCTGCTTCTATAGTGAATTGACGAGAGTATTTGGAGGAGTTTTGAATATTACGGGAGTTCAAGCCGACCAATCTAGGATTTGTGAGAGTCAAGTTAGTGGTCTTATCCTCCTGTATAGTAGATAGTTTCTATTTTTGGGTAGGGGTCATATGGATGGTCATACTAGGGTATTTTTTGGGAGTGGGCCCACTAATGCACGGAGGAAAGAAAGATATCCATGCAGAGATGCATCCGTATAATTCTATCTCTCGTGCATGATGTGCGACTATGTTGGACACAACCACGCATGGGGGCACGTGGGTGGGAAAAATAGGCACACATGGGATGCGCACCTGTTGGAATTACAACTGGGCATTGTGTGTAGTTGTTTCTCAGACAGTTGCACATCAGTGCACATGTGTAGAGAACAGGTGTGCATGGGTGCACACTTATGGGGGTGACAGTTGCGCATTGATGTGCAGTTGTGTCTCTGACATCTGCGCATTGATGCACAACTATGTGAAAAATAGGCACGCATATGTGCATGCACGTGGGGGTAAAAACCACACACTGGATGTGAAGCTAAAAGGTTTTGAAAATTTGAATTTTTTAAATATTTTGGATAAATGATGAGTGTTGACCAAGGGTTTGTGTGTGAATGTAGGTGATCAGTTTATCATGCAAATTCACTGGAGGGAGAGAGACTGGGAGCACCTCCAGGAGGCGGTGAGAGAGGAGCCTGGTGTTCGGAGGCACTTGCCAACTTGTGGGTTTCTCAAGTTCTTCGATTTCCCACTGATACAGTTGTAGGAGTACCTACTCTAGTATTTGATATCGATGTGGAGCATTGATTTGTAGTGCTTCATTGTGAGGGGACAACAAATGAAACTCTTAGTTTTTGAGGATGTTTACTTCTTGATGGAGATCCCCTTTTGGGGAATGGCCCTACCTTCTGACCCCCAGCTATCGGGGGATTTGTGACTAATAAATGTGGCTCGACACTATTGTATGGGCTCGAACCTGATTTCAGGGTGAGTTTTTTGGATTGAGGTGATGGATGAGCTCTTGCACCAGTGCATCGCGACAATGGTGGAGAGTATCTATGGATCCTTAGTGACTCAATAGATATCTAAAGGTCAGTTGAGGATTATGGAAAGGGTCCTTGATGGGGAATTTTTTTCTTGGGGGTTGATGCTGCATTCTAGGATGATGGGTCAAATTCACTGTTTTCAGACCACCGACTCTGGTGAGTTTTCCTTTGGATCCATCCTGGTAGCATGGTTTTTGGAGAGGGTGCCAATGTTACGCCCGAGGGTTTTGTTGCCTCCTACAGGGATGCAGGAGCCACGATTGATGTGGTGGGCTCATCTTTTGGTAATACACGGAGGGGAAGAGGGTGGACACTACTTTACGGCCACATTGGCATGTGTGTGGTGTCACATACGACATATTATATTGTGATTCCCATATGGTGGGATGGATTTTCGGCATGACCCAAACATGGAGTTTCCTCCTGGAGAGGTTTGGGACTAGAGAGGTATGTTGGTGTATTTATGTTTGGTGATTTTGATAGTGTAGCATGTGTTTGTATGTATATGGATGCCGAGTCTATCTTTTTTGTTTGTTTGTTCATATGTGGGGCCTCGAGGCTGAGAGGTGGAGATGGTTGGAGAGCCGGCTCGCTAGGGGCCGGTGAGACCGCCGCAGTTAGGCAAGCAATGCTGGAGGGATGATGTTGGTGGAAGGCTAAAAGATGAGGTGAGGGTTGGTCAGAGGCATTTGTTCGATGATCCAGGTGTGGGGCTATCACATGCACTGTAGGTAGAGGCTAGCAGAGGGATAGATGATATCTGACGTCGGTCGGAGGTGGTGTTGGAGGGTGTGTCAAAGGGCATGTGGTCCCACATTCAGGATGAGAGAGTCTTGGATTAGTGTGTGGGTGGTCCTACAGAGTGGCAGATCCTGATCCGTAGAGAAGCTGTAGTGGGGGCAGCGATGACTGGTCGAATTCCCTCTGGACCTGAAGGACCCCCAGTTGGTGGGGCACCTCCTACTGACAGAGGACCTAGTGGGGGAGCTCTGGGGGCACCATGAGTGCCGATTATATCTTTTTGTATTTATATAGGCTTGCGAGCCCATTTTTTATATGGTAGTTTGACACCCATTTTGTATAGGGTAGGGGGTACCCATTTTGTATAGGGGCGAGGGGACTCACGTGCCTATGGGTGATTCATGTGCCTACGAGTGATGTATATGCTGTAATTTTTTGTAAACATTTATGACACTTTGGCCAATATATATATACATACATTTGTGGGATCTTTTGTCATGTTTACATGTGTTGATATTTTGTGATGTTTTATGACATCTAATCTATATGTTGTGACCGATGTTTTATGTTTTATGTATATGTGATGATGTCTTGATGTGATAAATGCCAATCTAACATTAGGTTAGCCATGTTATCTGCTATTTTATTAAATTGTCATGGAATATGTGTAAATGTAATTGAATCAAAGTTTTGAGATAAGAGTCTAACTAGAAGGTATTTGCGAAAGAGGCAAGGATCATAGACACGATATATGTTGTTGAGATGCTAGATGACAAGCTGGGAATATAAGAAGATGCTAAGGTGATGAATGTGGTGTTGATTGGCCTTGACAAGGAGACCAATGACATTGTTGCAGGAGATTGCGCCAATTCATCGACCAGACTATAATTGTGTGTTTCTCTAGCATGAGGGTTGTTGACATTCCATCATAACAGGATGCGAGGGATACAAATGGTGGGTTCACTGTTAGGGCATGGAATCATCAAGGGTTGTTTGGTTGTAGTTGGAGTTGCTTCCAAAATGGTGGGAGTAGATTCAGGGGGAAAACTGTATTGATCACTGCACGTTTGCAGAAGAATTTCTTCTTCGCCAGTGAGGAGGATATTGTGATCTGTCGGATTTCCAAGGTTTTGATACTATCCCACTTGTGGTGGGGTAGGATGTATGTCTTGTTGGGTATTCATCACTCCTTGGTGTGGAATAGGGTTTTGAAACATGACCAGGGGTGGTTGTTGCAAATACTATTATGGGGCCTGTTGAGGGGCAGGTGGGGCTGGAGGACATGGCACTTTCATGGAGTCTTTCATCCATTTGAAGTCGACAATTTGGGGGCAATTGTGAGTATAATGAATATGATCACTGCAAAGAGCGCAAGGGAAGTTCTTCCATAGGTTGTTATTGTTGTTTCTCCCATGGATTGTGTTGTTATTGTCCCCTTGGAGGTTCTCGTTACCTTGATTCTAGTTGCCCCTAACAGGTTGGTTTTGTTGGGGGTTATTTCCCCCTGGTCTTGGGTTATTATTGTTTCAATTTTTTCCTTTATTTTTGGCATTATTCAACTGATGGGTTGGATTTTCCATATTCATCTATTCAAAAGTATGAAATTGTTTAATGGGAGAGGGATTAACAAAGTTAAAATCAGTGTGTGGTTGTCCCTGTGGAGGAGAAATTGGCTGGGGAGGACTAGGAAATGGAAAATATGGATTATGTTGTGGCAATGATCTGTAGGGCACATAGGAAGGAAAAATTCTTTCTCTAGTGCCCATGTTATATGATGAGGTAGAGGGGGAAACTGAACTTGGTTGAGAAGTTGGGCACATGATGGGTGTCAATAAAGTTCCACTCATGGGTGGAGGGGGAGCAACAAAATATGGTTGTTGGTAAAGGGGAGGAGGGTAATAAGATGGTCCTCCATATATCGACATATATTGGGGTGTACTGTACATAGGTGGTGTTTGGACATACAGATTGTGGTGTGTTGTGGTACCATTCAATCCATCTGCCTCTTGAGACATCCCAGGTTTATTCTAGCCGAATGACACTGGTCTCGGCGCATCAGGTATTACTTTGTATAAGTAACCCGAGTAAGCATAAATGAGGTCATACTGTTGAGCCTTCTGATAGCTTCCTCTTCGGTTTGGGGGAAGGTGGATGGCACATCTTTGGAAAGAATAGAGACGAGTGATTTGAGAAACCAATCGAGACGTTGTTCTTTGGTGGTTTCTACTTTTCATAAACTACGCCGCCAACACCATTCGTGAATGTGGTTGGAAATATGTGTAGTCGAGTTTTTTTTTCACTCAGAGAGCGGTTCTAGACCAGTGTCATGATGAATTGGTAGTTTAAATAAGGCCGATAATTCTTTGGCCAAGGATTCAAAAGTCATGTGGGACCCTAATTTTTCGTCCACATACCATATTGTAAGCATGTGGGAATGTATGGTATTGTTACTTTGATCTTTAAACTCTCCTAGTGATGTAAACCAAGAAATTAATTTCAAAAACTATCCTAATTTTGCAACATGTGAGCATGTATGGGCCATTTACAAATTTAAGATGATTTCAATAAGAAACCTAGAGGAGCCCTAGGGGGCATTTTTCCTCTCCTAAATAATTTTTTAAGGGAGATGAAATGTCCCCTTAACCACCTTTCTGATTCTCAATATCGCTCTATCATGCGAGAGAAGAGCATACTCAGTGATTAAAGTTGATTTATGGTCCCAATGAAATTGTTTTTATATGTGATAGCAAAGAATATCAACTTAACTTTTACAATCAAAACAAACCATCTATGTGGAAACCAAAGGAAAAGAGGAGAAATATGGTTCTTTTTACCCCCTAAGTGCGTATGTTTGACTAACCTTTCATGTGGGAAAGTAATCTAAGTGGAGTGCATTTACAAATTGCATGAAAGAAACATTTTGAAGGCTAGGGGCCTTCAAATCATCACAAAAACTCTTACAATTTTTGAAACTTTTGACAGGTGCGTGGGTTACAGTTTAGAAAGAGGCATAGTGGGCGCACAGTGCATAGAGAACATAAGACCTTTTTGCGCAGAATTCACAATGAACATAAGTACTTTGGGCACAAAAGGCGTTGAATGCACATCTGTCGGCTAAAATACCCACACACGTTCTGATACGCATCGGGGGGAAAATTTTGAGTGGAATTCTCCTCCTCTAGCTCCAAAATTAGCTCTTGACATGTAGGGATAGGCCGGTTATGGTTCCTGCAAGGAAAATGAGTCAAAAATAAATTCTCTCAAAGCCCAAATAGGGAGGAAATTGATACCTTCTCCCCAGCATGGTCGCTAATCTGGTGTGTTTGTTTCGTCACTTGGGTGAGAAAAACAAGGGCACTTGCAAGTCTAGTTGGGCCTAGTAGACAAGACAAAGCTTAGTGCATGAGTTTAAAAATCCAAGAACATGAAATAAACAAGTAAATAAACTAAAAAAACTAAGGAAACAAAACTAGAATGCATAAGAAACTTTGAACCAAAATCAATCAACCAAATGACCAAGATTATGCCACCAATGGATAACTATATTATTTGGAAAAAAACCGTAGAGAAAGGAGGAATTATGGATCCCCTCTTCCTCCTTGGGAGGGATATTGAGTTCCCTAATGGAGAGCTCTTCTTACAATGATAAACTATAAATCAAATGGTGAAGAAATCCAAGCCTATTCCCTCAAGAGTTGAGTGGAATGGCCCATTGGAATGTTGCTAGAATGCTCCAAGGAGAAAAACAGATTCTCAAGGGAGAATTGAGGCAGCATAACAATACTATTGAAATAATAAATTCTTAGTGCATCCATGGATTCCATTTATAGCATGTCTTCAAGGAATTATTCAACTGGTTTTTGGTGTGAACAAGGGGCCCTTTAGGACACCCTTTGGTCCTTGACCAACCCCCCATTCAGATTCAACTCAGATTTGAGGGTCAAATCAAGTTGGGAGCTGGTACATAAGTGGTTGAGGGGCCGAAAAGAACCATAAATGCATCGTTCACAGGATTGTGTGGCTTTTCTTGTACACAGTCGCACATATGGCACATTGTGCACTCTACGGGCTTCTTTGCCCCATGCATTCTGTGTGTGCTTCCTTTAGTGATTTATCTCATGTCAATTTTTGTCAAGTTGTATAGTTTTTACCTCTTGGAAATGCATTTTTGGTGTTGTAGGTGAAATAATGGTTGTTTGGAAGTGTTGTATCTATGTAACCATTTGCATGCAATGTTGTGGACAAAATTTTAGTGATAACAAATGGGTCATAGTTCTGTTGAGATCAATTATTGCTTCCAAAATTTCGCTTCCTTTTCTATTTTCCAAAATTCTCTTTTCCATTTATTTTCCCTCTTCTATACCTACCCTCATTCCCCTTTTCTTTTCTCCCTTCTTGTTTCCTTTTCTAGTTACCATACTTAGTCGCATTTAAAAAAAGATGACGATTCCGCTGGTAGGAGGTCTCGTGGGTCTTCATCTCCATCCATGTTCCTATGTTATGTGTTTGACCGACCACCTTGTTATAATATACTTAACCATTTTTGAAACTTCACAGATTCATGGGTTCAAGATTTCATCTTACAAGTTCCACACTCTCTTACAAGTTCCACAATCTCCACTTTGCACCCAAATGCCTGTGATCTACATTATGACCACTAGACTTTTCATGAGTACCAGTCCTTGACATATTTCATTTCTCCTGTATCCAAGTCTGATCGACCGCTTTGCAATACCTAGATATTTTTTTTATCGTTTGCAACCGTGGGTTCGCGGGTTCACAAAAGGCTCCATATTCAAATTGCTCTTGTCCATCCCTGCCATCTTTGTGCTTTTCCCAATACACATTTAGTGTGGTTTAATGATAATAACTGATCATGTAGGCTCTGTAAAGATCATCATTTATAATGAAGGACTGGAGGATATTTTTCATTAAATTTCATTAAACCACAATTTTCCAAAGGTTATATTATTATTATCTCTCTGAAAGGAATAATTTCAAGTTATTATACAGTTGAAAGAATACTCTCATCAATCTATGGTAGCAGTGGCTAGACAATATTTTTGTGGTGACACTTTGAATATTTTTGGTCGTGAAGGCCAGAACTTTCAGTGGTCCAAAGCATATTCATATTAATCATCTCCTCCTACACATAAAGACATAATATGGTCATTGGGAATTACTCACGCAGGGTGTGTTCCTGAGGTATTCAAATGCAAAGAATTTGTTGCATGGTGCATTAAGAAGTACGTTTCAAGCCAACGAATTATATAAATCCAATATTATTCCCTCATTTCCCTTTCACCACAAGTTTTTCGTAAGATGTTGAGGCTCCCTGAGCCAATACTTTCCTTCAAAGGAGAAGATTGCAAATATTTTCTGAAGAAACATGACAATGGCCTAGATCTCTTGCTTGAGTTTTTTGGAGAATCATGCAGCTGTTCCAAAAGACATAACCATGATTCATGTCGACTCTTTTAAAAACCCCTTTCGGGAAATTGCTTGGTTGTTTACCAGGTTGACAGGTCAGGAAAGCACCACCACTATTTCTCGCATGATTCTTTATATTTTATATTTTACAATTAAAGAGCAAACTATCTTTGAATGGGGAACTCTTCCCACACTTACCAGTTGATTGATGAAATCTTTTGGTGGTCCAAAAAACTCTCAATGGGAAGGCATGATCGAAAAAGGATCCAAAGAAGGCTAAGAATAAATCAGAACTCACAAAGACAACTCTGAATGCTCATAATGGATTCAACAGACAAACAAAGGGAAAAACTTCAAAGTTCTCAAAACTCAGTGAAAACGGCATGATCGCGAAGAGCACGTCGCAATATTTCTAACGACACAAACGAATTGTCAAATAGAGTTATGGTTTGAAAGATATTCATGGTCAAATATGTGGTCAACCAAGACCAGTCAGCAGGGGACACATCATTGTCCATACTACTGATGTCAACATGACATCAACAAATGACATAGCAGAGTGATTCCATCATATGGATGGTGATGTTAGCATGCCATGTGGCAGCACCACAGGCTGCCATATGTCACCCACTAGTGGACTTTTCTAGGGTCCATATGAACCAATAGGAAAGTTCCATGTGGCACCCCCAGGATATGCCACGTGGCACCACCTAGGGAGAGCCACGATTTAGTATGATGATTACAGGGTGATCCACGTCAGCATATGATCATTCGAATCAGGAGGCACCATGTGGCATGTCAAGAATGCCCAATGTTAGCCCGTGAATGATTTTGATTTTAATAAAAGAATTGGCGAGTCTGCCAAATCTATATAATCATTTCCGGAATTACTAATAGGACCACTAAATTTAGCGTAGGTTTAACAATGGATAATCATATATGTTACCACTACCAAAAATGGATTCTAGCGAGTTCGACCCCGGAACCTCCACCCAGAACAAATCCTTTAAAACTCCACTCTAACCAATGTCGCAAGGGGTGTGACTTGGCATATCTGCCTCGTTTAATGTTTAAGAATGAATTTAGGGCCAAAGCTAGAGGGAAAAAAGGTGTGTGACGGTACTGTACAATCTAACACAGATTTCGAGGTAGATGCTATCACAATTGCTGGTGAAAACGACACAGAAACCGAGACATGATTTATTTTGGGCCTGGGAGTGCCAAAGTCAGATAAGAGCATGGAGACAGTCATTTTTGGGTAATTCGACTCCACGAATCCAATGGTGATTTTTTTTTCTAATCTGAGCATTATTTATGTAGCTTGATTTTAGAATGAGTTATATTCATGTATTTGCAAAATTCTTTTGCTGAGTTAATAAAAGAGCCTACCCATTTGAGAGCAGGACCCAAAGACATAGTCCACTAGGGATGAAATTTGTTATCAAGTTTTTGTGTTCATATATGATTCTTATGTCTCTTCATTTCTAAGTTTTCCCTTCTTTAATGGTGCAGATTAATTTA
>ML806865.1:142970-172339 GCA_009831015.1 Picea engelmannii
TATATATATATGTTTAGCAAACAAAAGGTGCCACAAAGTGTCCTCTAAAAATTTCCTTTCCATGTTAAAGTTTTAGAACCCAATTAATACAAAGGCTACCTATCTTTCTTGAAACGTTTTTCTCTTTTCAAACCTCGAGGCCATATAAACAAAAGTAAAAGATAATATATATCATTTTATAAACCAATTCAACTCAAACCTTTTTTTTTTAACTTCATTTATTTTTAAAATTGTTTTTAAGTTTTTAGAATTGTTTTAACCAAAAGCAACATTTTTTCAAAATTAGTTCTTAGAAACTAGGGCTTAGGACTGAAAAGAGCGTACTCATAGTGTCAATTTTCCACTAATAATTGTTCACTATCGGATGACCATCCTTGCTTGATATGACTTCGCATCTTGTTAGTAAACGTTTTGAATCATTACTAATTTTTATAGCATTTTCAAGCGAATCAATGATATAGAGAGAAGTTCTTCACCATTTTAAATCAAATCATGTCTGGGTAAAATGGAGTCTTTTCTATCCAAGACAGGTTCATTTCAGCGCTAGTGAAGTATAATAATTGAATTAGAAAGATATATATATTTTTATATAATATTATCATTTTGAGTAGAATGGAGTTTTTCCTATCCAAGATGGGTTCACTTCAGCATTAGTGAAGTATAATAATTGAATTACAAAAATATTTTTTTATATAAAATTATCATTTCACTTGATGGATGAGATGAGATAACCAGACTGATTTTTATTAACATTGAAATTAGTGTAATTACGTAGACTTAATGAATGAGTGGCACAGACCCCCTTCCCTCCAAAGGACCTCTCGACCTCCCATTCTTGGACCGTTCAAAATACTAAGTTGAAGCGACTCTTTGGGTCCCTTTTTTTTTCTCCTAGTGACCACGAATATAACCGCAGGTCTATCCCTTTGCGATTCGGGCTTTGGGGATATACCGAGCTCTTCCTTTTCCTTTTCTAGAAATGTGCTTTCCCAGATCTCTGGGCTTTCGCCACCTATCTCCTCAGATTCGTTGGACCCACTATGGTTCAGTTTTTGTGGCTTCACGAACCTCATTGTTTCTTGTCCTAGAAATTTTGGACATCTGATTCCTTAATTCCTTAATCCACTGCCACACGTTCCCCTTGCGATTAACGACTGGGATCCGTTCGCGACTTCGGATTTCACGACTTCACTTTTGTTGAGCCTTCCAGCGTTTCGAACTCTGGAGTGTTGAAAATACCTTACAACTATACTCCACGTAACTCTCCCATATCTGATGATATGGAATCGTTCGCCTCCTCCAGGAACGAATCTTGTCCATTGATTTTAGTGAAGACTCCGAGGACTTCTCTCCTTGAAGAATTTCCACTGCTCTCCATCCTGATCTTTACTTCTTCTACCTTCTCTCGTTCCTCTGAACACCCTCTTGAACACTTAGTCGAAATCTTGATCTGTGCATACCTTGCAATAGATCCTCTTCCAGAGTCGACTCGCTTGTGGATGAATTTGAACTCCTTGTGACTATTCTCCAATCACTTCTGTCTCTCATGATTGAAATCACATTATGTCTCATGAGATTTCAAATCTGAAACTCTATCACACACTCCTTGCAGACGTCAATGCACTCCTTGTAGACGTCAATTCACTCCTTACACACATACAAGTTCTCTTTATCTCTTCTGAGCTTCGAGTTGAAACAGACTCAGTCACACACTCCTTGTGGACACTATGAATGCCTTGCACACGATCAATGAAGAGAAATAATTGAAACTTAGTTACTCTTCATAGTGACTCATACATTCAACAATGCAAATGTAGTCATGGATACAAGAACAAGAAATAACAAAGAATTGAAATTAAATGGAAAGTCTACCATTCATTCAGACAGACACATAACAACCCTCATTGGGACAATATTCCTCTACTATATTCATTCAACTGAAACTTTCATACATTCATACAATATTTCTCTGTATCTCCCAACTCTTGACTTACGATGACAATCTACACATTAGATTCAACAACCACTCCTCGACAACAATAAAAATATTTATAGAAAGGAACTCTCTTGAGTTCTTCCCTCCAACTACTCTATGTTATCCTATCAGAATTAAATGCTATCAACTACTTAACATTTATTACAATAAATATTGAGTCAGACAGATAAGAGTGCAAGCTGCAGATCTGTACTGTGATCCGTCTCATAAAACAAAATACATTCCCCACTGATCTTACGTGATGGCTTAGCCTATGATCATTAAATGGGTTCATAACTCAAAAATCTTTGTCAGATATTACATTAATACACCGATCTTTGAAATTAAAAAATATTTCAAAATACACATTAATGCGCCCAGTTGTCTCTCACTTGTGCTTTGCTAGCGATGCTCTTGCATCATACTCCCTTGGCTAAAAAATTCATGGACTCATGTCCATGAGCTCCTACATCGATCTTCCATGCTTCTAGATATCCGCTTCACTAACCCAACTGGCATATTCTATTGGTCGTCCTTTCCACTTCACCAATTATTCAAAATACATCTTCCTTCGAGTCCTTTTACCAGCTCGTTGATCTACGATCTTTTCCATCCACAGCTTCTCTTCTATAGGCATTTGATTTCTCCATTGAATTTCTCCTCGATCTTCTGAGCCTCCAGTTCTATCTTCCCTGTACGGATACAGTTCTAAAATGTTGAATATGGGAGATATACCCACATCTTTTGGAAGCTCTAAATCATAAGAATTCTCACCAAATCTCCTCAGGATTTTACATGGTCCTATTTTCCTCAGCTTTGGCTTAATCTATGTTTCCCTTGGGAACCTTTCCTTCCTTAGATGTGTTAGGAATTGATCTCTGACTTCAAATTCAAGATTTCTCCTATGTTGATCAGCTCTGTGCTTGTATTCACTGATGCTCTTCTTCAACTTCTCCTTGATCTGATTGTGAAGTTCCTGCATCTCTGCAACAAAGTCTTTGGCTCCAATGCTTTTAAAATCTCTCTTCTTTAGATCTCTCAACTCTGACACTCCTCTCAGATTTATTCCATACATTATTTGAAATGGAATTTTCTCAGTGTTTCTATTCACTGAGTCATTATATGAAAACTCAGCTTGCTCTAGAATCTGATCCCACTCACTATGGTGTTCAGTGACCAAAATCCTTGGCAAATATCCTAATATTCTATTCACCACTTCGATCTGTCCATCCGTCTATGGATGATATGTAAAACTAAAAGATATCTCTGTCCCCAACTTTTTCCATAGCGTCCTCTAGAAATGACCAACACATTTGGTATCCATGTCTAAAACTATACTCCTAAGCAATCCATGGAGTCTTACAACTTATCTGAAAAACAAATTCACAACATGCATTGCATCACTAGTCTTCTGGCATGGGATAAAGTGTGCCATCTTCTAAAATCTGTCCATCGCCACAAATATGGAATCACTTCCTCTTTGTGTCCTTGGCAATACCAACACGAAATCCATGCTTATTGCATCCCAAGGCCTCTCTGGAATAGGCAATGGCTGATACAAACCAATATTTTTATTCTTCGCCTTGGCATACTGACAAATCTTACAATTGTTCACAAATCTCTTTACCTCTGCTCTCATACTTGGCCAATAATATGAACCGTTTAATTGGGAATTGTTTTTTTCATGGTCGAAATGTCCAGCTAGACCTCCACTATGCTTTTCCTTCAACAAATTCTCCCTCATCGAGCATCTTGGTATGCACAAATGGAACCCTTTGATCAACAACCCATCATGAATGAGATATTTGGCCCACTGGCTTCTGTCTCTGAGTACAGGATTCACACACGCTTCATATGCCCCTCCAAAATCTGGGTCACTGTGGTACATTTCCTTAAGGTGGTCAAACCCCAAGGTCTTGACTTGAAATTCCTACAGAATAAAAATTCTCTTTCTCAATGCATCAACAACCTTATTAGCATTTACATAAATATGTTTAATGACAAAAGTGAAATTTTGCATAAACTCTATCCACTTGGCATGTCTCTGGTTTAACTTCTCCTATCTGGTTATGAATTGCAAAGCTTTATTGTCTCTATAAAAAACAAACTCCTTCGGTATGAGATAGTTCCTCCATTTCTTCAAGGCTTGAATTATGGCATAAAAATATTTGTTTTATGTGGAATACTTCTTTTTGGCTTCATTTAGCTTCTCACTGAAATATGCAACAGGTTTGTTGTCTTGACTTAAGACCGCTCCAATTGCAACTCCACTCACATCGCATCTTACTTGAAATTTCTTTCTGAAATCTAGTAATACTAGAATCGATTATTCCATTATTTTCTCCTTCAATATGTTGAATCTCCTCTCAGCCTCTTCTTTCCACTTGAAATACTTGTTTCTTTTCTTCACTTTATCCATCATTTGATCACTAATCCCACTAACATTTCTGATGAACTTCCGATAGAAACTTGCTAATCCATGGAAGCTTCTTACTTCAAAGATATTCTTCGATGACGACCATTCTTTGATTTCTTTTCACCTTTTCAGGATCCATATTCAATTTGTTTGAAGAAATCACAAAACCCAAATATATGAGTTTTCTCTTCAGTAAAGAGGAATTTTTCAGATTAATCAACAACTTCTCTTGCTGCAACCTCCTCATCACCATTGCCAAATGTCTCAAGTGATCCTCCTTAGTCTTGCTAAATACCAGTATATCATCCAGATATACAATCACAAACTTACCAATGAAATATTTTAACACTTCATTCATCATTCTCATAAAAGTACTCAGCGCATTCATTAAGCCAAATGACATAACAATCCATTCATACAACCCCTCATTTGTCTTGAATGTTGTTTTCCACTCATCACCTTCTCTCATCCTTCTCTAGTGATATCCACTTTTCAAATCTATTTTTGAAAAATAGTTATCTCCACTCAGGAAATCCATCAAGTCATCAATCCTTAGTAATGGAAATATATATCTGATGGTGATCTTGTTTTTGGCCCTCGAGTCCATACACATTCTCCATCCTCCATCCTTATTTGGACTTAATACAATTGGTACTTCACATGGACTCAAGCTTTCTTTGACCAATCCTTTGTGTAGCAGATCCTAAACTTGTCTCTTCACCTCCTCATTCTCTTGAGGTGTCAACCTGTATGCTTCTTTATTCGACAGGATTTCTCCTGGTATCAAGTCAATGTGATGGTTGATACTTCTGATAGGTGGTAGTGATTTTGGAAACTCATCCACTACAATGTCAACAAAATTCTCTAACAGTTCCTAAACTTCCTCAGGTAAATATTCCATTGAATTAATGGTAAGGATAACCCTCATATTCCTCACTAGAACAAACTTCATCTCATGTTCCTTCTTTAATTCATTCAGGATTTCCTTCCCACTCATGAGAAGTATGCTCGTGCTAGCTTCATCCTTCACCTTCTTTTCTTTAATTGGAAGCAACATGTGTGTCCTACCATTCTTCTCTAAGGTGTAAGTATTCCTCCTCCCATCATGAATGACATTCATGTCATACTTCCATGGTATTCCCAACAAAACATGGCATACATCCATGGGAATCACATCACATAGAATCTCATCTCTATATCCTCCTATTTTAAATTCAACCAGGAATTGTTGAGTGACTGTTACCCGATGACCTTTTTGCAACCATGAGACCTTATACGGTGTCGGATGTGCATTTGTCTCCATCTCTAGCTTCTCCATCATCTCCGTGGATAATAAGTTGTCAGTTCTCCCACTATCAATTATCACCTTGCAAACCCTATCTTTCATTTTGAAAGATGTCCTGAACAAATTGTTCCTCTGTGCTGGTTTTTCGGTCTCTGGCTCTTGCTTCAAAAGAAACTTCTTCATCATCAAGGATTTCCCATATTCTACACCTTATTCCTCAAAATCTCTTTTTTGTGCTTCAGAAATGTGAGGTTCACCTCCTTTCTTCCTCTTGAGGAAATCCCAAGACATATGCCCTATTTTTCCATAGGCATAACATCTTACTTCTCCTCCTCTACCTCTTCCTCTTCCTCTGGGAAAATAGTTTCTACCACCACTCTGCCTTCCTTGGGAACGTCCTCCTCTCTCAGAGTGACTATGTGGTTTCTTTGCCTCATATTTGGGCTTCTGTACTTTATCTTGGGCAACTCCTTTGCCTCTGTTCAAGCTTCGACTTATGTTTTGTTGACTCTGCTTCCTGGTCAAATTCTCTTCTGCTTTCAGTGCAATTTTATATGCATCCTCTACTGTCTTGACTGTCGCCATGCTGATTTCATCCTGGATATCATATATCATGCCATTGCTGTATTTGGAAACCTTCTCTTTGTATTTCTCTCTCTATTCATCCCTGATGTTCAATCTGTAGAACTCCTCTGTGTACTCCTTCACAGTCAATCCTCTCTGTCTCGGGTTCTTCATCCTCTTGAACATATTTATCTGGTAATCCTTGGGCATGAATTTTTCCTTTAGCTTGGCTACCATTAGATCTCAACTCTTAATATTTTTTTCCCTTCCTCCTTATGTCAGTCTGCAGTTCATCCCACCACAATGTTGCATTTCCTTTCAACCTAGTGAAAACATATCTTACCTTTTTCTCCTCTTTGACATCCTCATAGTCAAAATACTTGTCCATTGCTCATATACAATTAAGAAATTCCTTCATGTCTAATTTTCCTTAATACATAGGGACAACAATCCTTGCTCTGGCTCCCAATTTGACAACCGCTTTCAGCAAGCGTTCTTCTGTAGCATCCTCAACTACAACTTCTTCGACCTCCACTTCTTCATTTTCTGCCTGGCTGATGTCTCTAGCATCAGGTGCTCTCCTTTGTTTTGTTTCCATGGCATCCAACCTCACACGTAATTCTCTCATCTCCCTTTCCATAGCTCTGTTTTATATAGGTGGCTCAACACGTCTTTTAGGTGGCATTGTGTTGACGTTTCTGATACCTCTTTTCGATATCAATTTACCTCTCTTCCGACATAAGTCAATTATGTACTCTCTCTGATACCACTTCTGGCATAGACTCCCTTCCCTCCAAAGGACTAATGGACCTCTCGGTCTTGGATCATTCGAAATATTGATTCGAAGTGACTCTTTTGGTCCCTTTTTTTTCTCCTAGTGACCACGACTATAACCGTGGGTCTGTTCCTTCACGATTCGGGCTTTGGGGATATCCCAAGCTCTTCCTTTTCCTTTTCCCGAAGTGCGCATTCCTAGATCTCCGGGCTTCTGCCACGTGTCTCCTCAGATTCGTTGGTCCCACTATGGTTCGGTTTTCGTGACTTCATGAAACCCTTGGTTTCTTGCCCCATAAATTCCAGACTTCTAATTCCCAAATTCCTTAATCTGTCACCACGCGTTCCCCTTGTGATCAATTGATGGGATCCATTTGCGACTTCGAACTTCGCGACTTCGCTTTCATTGAGCCTTCCAATGTTCCGAACTTCGAAGTGTTGAAAAAATGTTACAACTATCCTTTGCATGAATCTCCCAGATCTGACGGTCTGGAATCGTTCACCTCCCCCGAGAACGAATATTCTCCACTGATTTCAGTGAAGACTCCAGGGACTTATCTCCTTGAAGAATTTCCACTACTCTCCCTCCTGATCTTTACTTATTCTACCTTCTCTCATTCCTCTGAACACCCTCTTCGAACTTAGTTGAAATCTTGATTTGTGCATACCTTGCAACAGATCCTCTTCCATAGTCGACTCCCCTGTGGATGAATTTTCACTCCTTGTGACTGTTCTCCAACCCTTTCTGTCTCTCGTGACTGAAATCACACTACTTCTCTTGAGCTTTCGAATCTGAAACTCTGTCATGCACTCCTTGAGGAAATTAATGCACTCCTTGCAGATGTCAATGCACTCCTTATAGACATCAATGCACTCCTTGCGGATGTCAATGCACTCCTTGCACACATACAAGTTCTCGTTATCTCTTTTGAGCTTCGAGTTGAAACAGACTCGATCACACACTCCTTGCACACATTATGCACAGCTTGCACTCGCTCAATGAAGAGAAAAAAATGAAACTTAGTGACTCTTCATAGTGACTCATACATTCAACAATGAAAATGGGGTCATGGATACAAGAACAAGAAATAATAGAGAATTGAAATTAAATAGAAAGTCTACCATTCATTCAAATAGACACATAACAACCCTCATTGGGACAATATTCATCGACTCTATTCATTCAACTAAAACTTACATACATTCATACAATATTTCTTTGTATCTCCCAACTCTTGACTTACAATGATAATCTACACATTATATTCAACAACCACTCCTCGACAAAAACACAAAGATTTATACAAAGGGACTCTCTTGAGTTCTTCCCTCAAACTACTCTATGCTATCCTATCGGAATTAAATTTTATAAAACTAAACATTTATTACAATAAATATCGAGTCTGATAGATAAGAGCGCAAGCTCCAAATCTGTACTATGATCCATCTCATAAAACAAAATACATTCCCCACCGATCTTATGCGATGGCTCATCCTCCTATCATTAAATGTGTTCATAACTCAAAAATATTTCTCAAATATTACATTAATACACCGGTCTTTGAAATTCAAAAATATTTCAAAATACGTGCTAATGCGCCCAGATGTCTCTTTCTTTTGATTTGCTGGCGATGCTCATGCATCAATGAGTAAATAAGTTTATTGTTGAAGTTTGTATTGAATTTTTTGAAATTCTTTTAGGTCCAACAATATGAAACTGAGGGCTATCACTTGCCTGAAAAATTTGACTGTGATTTAAGAGGGGCATAGTTAAATTTGTTTTCCCTGCATATTTTTCACATAAAAATAAACAATAGTCAATTATTATTTTTTAAACAAAACCATCACGTAAAAATAAATAACATTTAATAATTTGTTTTTGAACAAAGTCAACAAAAATAAAGATTAAGTTATTTCACAATTGGATTTGGATTTTGTTATGTGACAACTTTCCAATGAACGATTCTTACTCTTGTGAACTTGTTAGATCAATCTTCCCTTTCAATCCTTAAACTGCTCATTGTGTTTACATACTCACTCACTTTATAGGTGGTTTTTTAATGTTTTCATATGTCCTTGGGAGTGTTCTCATTAAACTTTATATATAAATGGTAACCTAAAATTTGTGCATTTTGTTCTCCTTATAATCTGGACTTTGTGCATTTTGTTCCCCTTATAATCTATACATTGTGCATTTTGGTCTAGATGACATCATTTTAATAGCTTCATGTTAGCTTGTTAAAAGTTAATTAAATTGTTTTATTTTTTTCATAATTTAAAGTTTTATAATTTTAGAAAGATTTATTGTTAGAATTACATTTTTTTAAATAATATGAGTTGTTTAAAAAGTCCTCAAAACTTTTTTGATTTCATCTATAAATTAATGAAATTGCAACTTCTATACAGTGGAATTGAAATTTCAAAATTCCATCTAAGAATAAACCAAAAATTAATTTAAATTAGAAAATATTATCTCCTTATTACCCAAATAGATCTCCTTATTACCCAAATAGATTTACACTATCTTTCCTAACAGAAAAACTACTACAGGGAAACTGGGCAACCAACTCGGAAACCAAATAGCTTCACATATAAACTCATACTACCCTATGCCAAAATAGGATAGAAATATTAAGAAGACTCGACAACCAATTAGATTCACATATAAACTTGTACTGCCAACTATCCTATGCCAAAATAGGATGGAAATCTTAAGTAGGAATAACTGTAAACTTTAGGGTTTTAAAATAAATTCAGGAGATTTATTCTCAATAAATAAAAACTTACATAAACTTTTAATTCCCTCTTCTCCAAGGTCATAAAGAAGGTTACCATGAACTGTGTTACTCACAGTTTTTTGTTTCAAAGCTCAAACACTAACCATGAGAGGCCTATCTAGAACAAATATGTATATATACCATGTTACAAGCAAATAGATCCTCTAGTATTGGGAAAGAGGTACTGCAATTTTCATTAATAGATAGTGCAAGTGGGATCCTTTTAAACCTTCCCACCATATGTTTTCTCTTCTTTTACAGAACCCACACTCAGCAGCTCCATAAACCCGAATTTCTCCAGTTTTATTGTGAAATATACGAGAACTGCATCCCCAATCACATTTGTTTTCCTATCTTTCATATCCCCTAGAACAGACTCTACCCTTGCAATAAAATATTTTGTCATTTCTCCAAACCCAATTCATTTTAATGAGAAACTGCATTGGTGAATGTTAGATTGATGTTTACCTTCAAGATATTCAATGACGCTCATAGCTCTTCTCTTGATTTTCTCAACCTCAATCGCCACTTTCAACACCATTTCCTGCAAATAAAACACCTATGTAATCATCATCAATCAATGGGTTTAATAATTCATAACATATTAAATCTCATCTTGAAGAGAGAAAATTAGGGCAGTGACATACCTTCATATTTGACATCCTTCCAAAGCTCTGTTTGATATATGGAGAAGTGAAGAAGAAGAATAAAATACAAGTTTTTATCAAGATCCTTGTATTTCTTCATGATAAAATCCCCCAAAGAGTTACAAGGACACAGGAATGCCTTGTTTGAGAGATTGAATAAATGCATATAATACTGTTAGAGTCCCAACTTCGTATAAAATTTCAACAAGTAGGCTACCTTGTTTGAGATATTGAATAGATACATATGATGCTGCTACAATCCTGGCTTCGTGGAAATTTTGAACATGTGGGTTGCCTTGATTGAGAGATTGTCCAATACTGTGGATTTCTCTGAAATCCAGTCAGTGATCAAATACTTGCGGTCTGTTAGTTGTTGTGAAGTGGAGGTTACAAGAGAAAAGGAGAAACATAAGAAGGAGGATGTTTTGATGGTTGAGAGAAAGAAAATCCATGGGAGAGAATGAGAAAGAGGGCATGGCAAGAGGGAGGATACGTTGGGAAAAATGACATACGAATGGTAATAGAAACTAGTGGAAGTTGAGATTTTGAAATTTTTTTTAAATGGAGGTTGGAGGGAAGGAGCATCTCTCCTGGACCTAGCTCAAAATTCAAGAGGCCACGCAGATGACTTCATGGGAACATACTATAAAAACTAACTATAATGTCGTTTAGGGAGCCGTCTGCCAGAGTATGTGGTGGTCGGGAAAAAGGATTGGAGGTGGTCGGAGTAAGTGATTGGAAATGATTGGTAAAGGTGCAAATCATTTTCCCTTTAGCCTACTCCTATCTTATGATTTTTTAAACCACAAGATAAAATACAAATCTAGGGATCTCTATACACGACAAAACATCAAAATCTATGGATGAGTCTTTCAACCCACTGTCGGTACGAGTTTTTTTTATTCTTCAGAGATGGTTGGATGTTGGCCAACTACTATTTATAATAAACTCATCATGTAATTGACTTCAATCGCCATTTGGGGAGATGGCCTTTCCTTCCTCTTCATTGTCATCCCACATTCTAGCTAGAGATCATCATCTCACTCTCAGTGCTTATGCTAACACACAGTGCGTTCCACATTTCTTCAACATGCTTAATGCAGGAACAAGTGATGGAAAACGGAGAAGCTTGTACCTACAATGGGGTAAAGGTGATACATAATTTTTACTTTTATTGTTTTTTTTTAGTGAGAAATATTTTATTATTATTATTTGATCTCCTACACTTAACCGAAGAATAAAAACTTATTTTCCTATTTTCGATGGGTAAAGGTCAGTAAATAGTTTCTAGAAATAATTCTCTGTTGGAATATATAATTCTTACTTATCTAATATGCTTGCTAATGTATTGAGAATCAATTTCTATGTGAGTTGTGTAATCCTATTCGTAGGAGGTTGTTTGAGAGTTGGATTTGTGAGATCCTAGTTTGGTGTCTGGTTGAGATATTTTCTCAAACTCTCCATTTATCTTTAGAATAAGTTTGATATGATAACAACCTGTGCACTCTATATAATAGATTCTAATGTATTGAATTGAACAGTAATTGAATATTTGTGCATTATACTGGACTCTTCCATTTTATCATGGTATCAGAGCTACATGACTTGGCCTAACTCCTTCATAGGAGGGCCCAAGCACATGTGGAGAGTAGAGTAAATTATTGGTGAAGAAGCTTGTGCATTTGATTTTTTTCCTGGACAAAAAAGAAGACTAGCTGTGGTAAATACCAATAAATACTTGTGGAAAGGTTGTCAAATGCCTCCATTGGTATTCCAGATTTTTTGTTCTTGGTCAATTCTTGAATTTACTATAGAAAGTGACTCGTTTATTATCTTCTAAGAGGAGTACCTATGGGCATGTGACTGGTATGGTTTTTTATTTGTTTATGACAATGAGTGAGATCATTCTTCTTTGAAATAGTTTTGTAAGAGAAGATCCACATGTGGAGTTTTCAAGAGAAGATATGTACGAGTTTGTAAGAGAATGTCCTTATGTGGAGTTTTCAAGAGAAGATCTGTACGTGGAGTTTTGATTAAGTCTAGAGACCTGTGTGTGGAAGTATGGGTCTTGCAACTTGGACTGGTGCTGGTTGGACATGAAACTAGAGAATAGCATGGATCGATCATAGATCTAGTGGAGCGAGGTGACCTGCATGTGGTGTACATGCGACTAGTTTAAGAAATAGGCCATTGGTCCAGCGTGAGAAAAGGCAGGGTGCATTTGTTGTCTTTGTGAGAAGAATTTGTTGCTTGTGATTGCAACATCTCCATTTGAGCGTGGAGCTGTCTAGGTTTTATGTTGTTAACCCGACGTAAAGATTGGAAAGTGTCACTTTTTAAAGAGGTAAATCTTTGTTTATATTGTTGAAGACATATTTGAATCCATAATTATAAATGTATTGATACTATCTAACTCAATATAGTTTGATTGTTAGAATTAACTACTCTAACAAGAAACATCAATTAATTGTAGAATGGAAATTGGCCATGGAAATCAACGATGAATGTAAATCAAAGATGAATGGTGAAGAACAGAGAAGACCTAGACAAAAAAGAGAGATTGATATTCCCATCATTTTATTGCAGCTGAGATTGGATGATCAACAAATGTAGGTAAAGTTGTGTGAAAAAAAAACTCATGACCATATTATAATGTGAGTCACACATGTAATTGAAAGCAAGTCTATGATATTTTGATGTAGTGGTCCTGGAGAATACTTAAGTATGTATAGAGCCATTGTATACCCCCTAATGTGAAAATTTCGTTGTGATCTAAAAACCACTATGTAAAGTATGGAAAACCTAGTGCATGGTTATAAGTAATTCGAGAAAACCTGATGCATGGTTGACGATAATCCGAAAAAACCTAGAGCATGGTTATGGGTAAGCCAAAGAAAAAACCACGTTGATGATGATGTGATGATGGTGCAGGTATCAGGAAGAATGGTTGAATGAACCATGTAGTTGAAAAACATTCCTAGAGAACTGGCGGTTACAACGAATGATGACCCATGTATTCTGGTAGATGGATTGTTTTTTATATGGACGTCAATAATCAGATACAGGTACAAGAGAAAGCAAAAGAAAGTTCGAAATATTGAAGCCCTCATAGTGATGAAGACATGACCACATAGATATTTAGATAAGTAGACATTAAGGGAGAGTGTTGGAATATATAATTCCTACTTATCTAATATGCTTGCTAATGTATTGAGAATTAATCTCTACGTGAGTTGTGTGATCCTATTCTTAGGAGGTTGTTTGAGAGTTAAATTTGTGAGATCCTAGTTTGGTGTCTGGCTGAGATATTCTCTCAAACTCTCCATTTACCTGTGCACTCTATTTAATAGAGTCCAATATGTTGATATTAAAAAATAATTGAATATTTGTGTATTATAATCTACTCTTCCATTTTATCATTCTCTAGCAGATAACCAATCCAAAAAACTGGGTAAACATGCCACCTAAAACCATCTAAACTATCCATTATCCACTACAACTATTATTGTTATTTTATCTCACACTATTTTCAACATAATTGATCAATATATTTTACTATGCAGGTTCAAACAAGATCATTGCTATTGTTGGAGAAGGCAAAACCTCCCTTCCTTATCAGACTGTTGAAAAGACTGCTATAGCATTTGGTAGAAATTCATTTAAATGTTTACAACCTTGTATCAAGTGATTACTTTCCTAATTTTTTTATTGGATAGCTTCAGATTCTGTTTTGGATCCTACACTCGTGAAACGCGAATTTCCTCCAGGTTTTGGGAAGGACCATGTTATCGATTGTCTAATGTCATCTCATAAGGTTAGTAATCTCAGCGGAATTCCCATCTTTGTAGCAAATCTTTCTAAATTGTTTTAATTGACGAAGTGAAATAATTTTAGGTTGCAGCAACAGACGAGAAGCATATCGAGACATTAATATCCGAGATTAAGAATATGTTTAGATATATGGGCTATGGGGAAACTAATCCGTCTACATATGACACTGCTTTCGTAGCAAGGATTCCAACAGTTGATGGCTCTGAGCAGGCTCAGCTTCTCGAGACACTAGAATATATTCTTCAAAATCAATTGAAAGATGGCTCTTGGGGTGAAGGATTCTACTTCTTGGCATATGAAAGAGTACTAGCTACTCGTGCATGTGTTATTACTCTTACCTTATGGCGGACTGGGGAGACACAAGTACAAAAAGGTTAGTATATATAATATTTTATTGATTGAGGGTGAAAATTATTTATCAAGCACACTAGGGTGCCCTCTTTAGTCTGCTAATTGACTGTTTATACCAATTTCCCTCTATAGTTTTTCAATTGATTTTTTATTAAATATACTAACTAACAAGGTGGTGGAAAATATGGTATATTCTCTCACATGAATAGTTTTAAATTTGTACATATTGCAAGTATTGAATTTTTCAAGACACAAGATGGAAAAATAGAGGATTAAGTTGATAGCCACAGGCCAAGTGGACTTGAAATAGTATTTCCTGCAATGCTAAAAGAAGCTAAAGTCTTAGGTTTGGATCTGCCTTACGAATTACCTTTCATCAAACAAATCATTGAAAAGATGGAGGCTATGCTTGAAAGGTTAGAATCTGATCATGATTTTCCTTTCTAGTTGATAAATTTACCATCTCTCCATGTCTTCTTCTTTRTCGTTGATAAAATTGCCATCTCTCAAATTCATAATTAATTAACTTTAGCTTTGGTATTTGGATCARTATTCCTACGAATATTCTCTATTCCCTTCCAACTATTAGGCAACAAAAGAAAAAGAGATCATAAAAAACTAGAGCATCAAGAAACAAGATTAAATCGAGATCATTAATCACATAATTAACACAATGATTTATGTGGAAACTCAATATTGGAAAAAACCACGGGCAGTGATAATTGATATTCTTATTATTCAAGGGAGAATTACAATAGTCAACCGAGGCATAAAACCATCCTATCCTCTCATACACACAACACCTCCGTATTGTGTCTTTCTCTCACACACTCTACACATTGCACTCTCACCTCTATGGGTATGCTCGTATATATAGCATCTCTCAAACAATTAGACTAACTTATTATAATTAGATCCACAAGTTACACAATTTGTTCACAAAAGAGTGCATGCATGCACATTCCTAATATAGCTGCATGCATGTGTATGTGACCACATGGGAAATGCGTTGGCATGTTTCCAATAATCTCCACCTTGACAATGATTTACTTGATATATCATGCCCTTAACTAATTCATCACCTTTTCTACAAGCCAAAAGAAGCGAAACACCATCACAGCTCCACAATTTCTCTAACAATACTATTGCATGAACATGCCAACATGATTCACTCCAGTATGGACCATTCTGCCTCCATTAGAAACCTGTCTTATAAACCAATGCACTTGTCCCATTTTGATATGCTGGACTATTTTTCAAATGCACAACACTTTGACCACTAAGGAACACCACATCCTGTACCTTCCCAAACTTACCCAATAGATCCTTGCATTCTTTCAAGACATAACTTGAGGTAGATCTCCTCTCGTCTATATCTCATGAATCATAGTCACAAAGTAAATCACTGCAACCACTATAGGTGATACTTGTGCTTTTGTGTTTGAAGCACCCATTTCCATGATCTTTACCTGGTTTTTCCATGTGTCTACTGACAATACCAACTGCATGTGAAATGATGACCATTTCCCATCGCAATCATCAAACTTCCTACTAACATATAATGCTCGAGACATATAACCATTTTCTTCTTCTTCAGTTAGGACATAAACCTGAAGAAAAATTACAATGGAAAGCCAAAGAGGTTTTACCGGTTTCAAATTATTTATACCGAATTTCCTAAGTATCTTCACCACATACTTATTCTATGATAACCAAGCTTACCATGCCCAAGGTTTATTCTGCTGCTCCCAGATCCTTCATAACAAACGTCCTAACCAACCTGTTGATCTCAACCATGCTTATGCTTGGAACAAGCATAACATATAACACTAAGATAATGAATATATCATAAACACAATGGTTATACTCATTTCTTGTAAAATTTGTCTCACCATGAAGGAATCAAACATATTGTACCATTTCCTTACCCATTCTATGGAACACGTGTAGTCTCAGTGTATTATCTTTATTCACCATCTTCAAACTCGAGCTAGTTCCAGTTTTCTAACTGCTATGATCCAGATTTAGGAGAAGAATGAACTGATTAATAGACTAAATAAAATAAACACAAAGATATGAAGAATAACACATATATCTAGTGAACAATATCTTCTATTGAATAATGAAATATGTTGAAACTATAAAACTGCAGAACTGAAACACTTGCTCGAATGGTGATAGATATCTCTGAGAAGAGATGTGGCTGCTACGCACATCCGTTTGAGAAAAAATAAAATTACAATGAGGCTATAGAGTCCTTTTTGATATTACTCATGAATTCCAAAACCCTAGACATCCAAAAATGTAACCCTAGGAGGTGAAACATCAAAATTCATGTGGGCTCCTATGGGTAAGATGGTACCTCAACTTCTCGAGGTCGTAATTTTTGCATACTACCTTCGTTTTAGGAATGTGATAGCCCGTTGGAAAGGTATTTAAGAGAAATACACATTTCTCCATCAAAATCTAGATTTGTCTATAGTTTGACTATTGTGAGCAAAAAAAATTGTTTAGGCCTCCAAAACGACCCTGGAAGTACAACAAGATGTGATGACATGAAAAAATACAAAAGAAGCTAGTTGGATTAGGTGAGAGGCCACCAATATAAACTTGGAATATCTGTAGGGATTCAGAAAGCACCGAAAGTGTAGAACCCACAATTACAAAGAAGTACAAAAGAACGTCCTGAACTAAAAACAGACAAGATGAGCTACCTGGAATAGGTGGGTCGCCACAATAGAAAACTGGATCAATACTCCCCCCTTAGGAAGCAATGGTATCCATTGCATTGAGTTCTCCCATCAGGTGAGGAAACTTCTATTGGATTTGGCCCCAAGTGAGCCACTTGCCTTGGTGTAGGAGTTTCCCTTCCTTGACAATCCGATAAAGTTGGATCCTCAGTTGGCGAGTGCCCTTGACCTGTGTGTCCACTATCAGATTAGTGGATTCTTGTTCTATACAGTTGGGGTTGAGCTCTATGGTTTTCAGTTGTTCAATGATCTCCAAGGTGTCCAATAATGGTGAAAAATATCCACATTGAACACTGGGTGCAGGCCAAGGAAGGGTGGAGTGTTGATCTCAAAATCATTTCTATCCATAGCCTTGGTGATAGTGTAAGGCCCATAGTGAAGTGGGTGGAGCTTCCGATGGGGCCCTGTGAGATGCTCTTCTTCAAATTTAACCAGACTTTGTCGCCAACCTAAAACTAGTATGGTACCCTGTGTTGATCATGGCGCTGCTTGTACTTAGCATTGGATTTCTATAAAATCTCTTGGACCTATTGGTAGATGTGTTGAATCCATTCAATGAATATGCTGTCTTTGTAGATCACAAAATAATCATTGGAAGAGTCTGTCTGGGTGGTGGAAAGAGAAAGTGCAACATCAATGGGTCCCAAGGGTTGGAATCCCATACCCACCTGAAATGGGCTATGGCCACTGGAGCTATGGAGAGCCCTGTTGTAACTGTGTTGAACATAGGGGAGACTCTCGTCCCATGTAAGTGGATGCTTAGAATTTTACATGTGCAGGATGTGCATAATAATTCAATTGACAACCTATGTTTGGTCATTTGTTTGGGGGTAGAAAGCAGTGGATTTTGTGAGCTTGGTGTCCAACAGTGACCAGAGAATCGACCAAAATGTGGTGATGAACATGTTTTATGGGTTAGAGATGATGGTATGTGCTATCCCAAAGTGGACCCACACTCGTTCTAAGAATCTCTTGGAAGTATTTTCCACTATGATATTCTTCTTGCAGGTTATGAGGATGGCCATCTTCGAAAATCGATCAACAAGCACAAATACATAATCATTTCCTTGCTTGGTGGACGAAAGACCAAACATGGAATCCATTGAGATGGAGTCCCAAGGATTCTACGGAGTAGGGAGAGGGGTTTATAATCCTTACTTCTTGATGGATGGATTGGCAATGGCACATGTAGTGCAAGATCTGATATACTTTTTGATGTCCTGTCGAAGTTTTTTCCAATAAACATGTTTTTGAAGAACAACCACAATTTTCTCCATGCCAAGATGTCTTGCCATCCGAATGTAGTGGGATTCCAAAATAAGATTTGAGTGCATTCTTATAGGAACAGAGAGATGGCCCAGATGGAATAAAAGTCCTTGAATGTGAAAATAGGTAACAATTGTGTCTGTACCCAAGATCTGATAGGTGGTGGCGAAGTTGGGATATTGTTGATAAAGTTGGGGACACTTAGATGCTTCATGTCCACAGGAATGGAGCACAATGGTGAGTGCAACCACATGAGGTTGACTGAGGAAGTCAGCGAAACAATTTGAGATACATGTCTTATATTTGATGTTGATATGGAAATGTTGCAGGTAGGTGGACCACTTATGATGGCAGTCATTCTACAATTTACTCTGTGTCTGTATGAACTGCAGAGGCTTGTGATCAGTGTGTATGATCTTCTCTTTTCCTAAAAAGTAATGTTTCCATTGACAAAATGCTTGTACAATGGAATGCATTTTCTTTTCATAGGTGGGGTATTTCCAGATAGTATCTAAGAGTGTCTCACTATGGTATGCCACCGGATGACTGTGCTGAGTGAGAAATGTGCCCACAACATAGTCAGATGCATCCATCTCAATATCGAACGGTTTCTACAGATCGATAAATGAGAGTAATAGAGTTGAGCACAAGCGATGATTTAGATCATTGAATGCTTACTATTATTGTTTCCCCCACACAAACTTTTCCTTGCCACCTCCCTTGGTCACCTGGCTAAGGGGCCATGTAATATGGGAGAATCCCAACATGAAACGTCAGTAGAAGTTGTCTAGTCCCTAGAAGCTTAGAAGCTTGATCAGTGTGGTCGGGGCTGGACAATCGCAGATGACTTGGATCTTAGATGGATCAAAATGTAGCCCATTCTCATCAAAAATCTAGCCCAAGTATTAGACCATGTTCATGCCGAAAGAGAATTTTTCCAAGTTGGCATATAGCTTGTGCTACTGCAAAGTGCTCAAAACCTGTTGAATATGCCACATGTGCTCCTCCCATGTTCTACTGAAGATGAGGATGTCATCCAAATATACCACCACAAAGGATTTGGTTAAGGGTCGCAATACATAATCCATCAACCTCATGAAAGTGGTCGGTGGATTTGTTAAGCCAAAGGGCACGACTAGCCATTCGAAGAGACCTTCTTTAGATTTGAAGGTTGTCTTCCATACATCAGTTGGTTCGATGTGAACCTGGTGGTAGCCAGAATTTAGGTCAATCTTGCTGAAGAGATTTCCCCCCTTGAGTTGGTCAATAAGGTCATCAATAATGGGAATTGGGTACAAGTTCCTGACTGTGATTTTGTTTAAGGCCCTGTAATCAATACAGAGTCACCAAGTCTCGTCATTTTTCTGCACCAGTACAATTGGGATTCCGCAAGGGGAGGAGATGGGTTTGATGTTCCCCTTTTGAAAAAGCTCTTGGATCTGATGCCTGATTTCGTCATTTCCCATAAACGAGTGACGATGGAATGGTCCATTAGGTAGAGGAGTGTCTGGGGTCAGATCAATTGGATGCTTGACTTGGAAGTGTGTTGGTACCCCTTTAGGTGAGGATAAGATGTCTCTATATTCTTCCAGGATCCCATCCACTTGCTTCAAGTGCAAATAGAGCCTATGTGTATAGGCCACAGATGTGGAGATGACCTTCTCCTTACTGTGAGCATGGATCACCAAGAAGATGAACTTCCCAATCTGTGAGATGACCTTACTGCATTTCTTAGTAGAGATTAAAGAAACAATAGTAGGCGAAGCTACCTCTGGTATCATGTACAATTGTCTAGTCAAAGTAATAATAACAATGTGGGGTCTAGGATCATACACAACATGACGCTTCAACAAATATGGTTTTCCTAAAAGAAAATTACAAACTTCAAGGGGATAAACATCACACAATACCTCATATTTGAAAGGCTTGATGTCGTAGGGAAGATAACATTGTTGGCTAACACAGATATCTCTTCCTTGGCGAAGCCAGCCGAAGGTGTAGGGTTGTGGGTGCGGTGTCATTGGCAGGTCTAATAATTTGAAAACCTCTGCTAAAATCACATTCTTCTGACTACTGCTATTGAAAATGAAATGAAGTGGAGCCCCCTTTACCCACATCTGTGAATGAAATAGGCATTCCCCTTCCTATGGTTCTTTTGGTTCTCTTGGCTGGACTTTGGTGGTAGCAACAATGGAATTGGGTTCAACATCAATAATCTGCTTCCCTCCTTTAGGATTTGATTCAAAATCAGAATCGACCTCTAACTCAGAAGCGTTCAGTTTGGCCATGAGTGACTACTTAGAGTGACACTCTTCGTTGTTGTCCCAAGGGCTTTTATGTTACTCTGACCATTGTCCCATGTCCTTCTTCATATTCTCATTTCGTTTTTTGTGTTGCATCTTGGATTGGTTGTCCTGATGGAAACCATCTGGACTTGGTCCCTTGCTATGTAGGTTGGGTCCACCTTTACCTTGCTTCGACTGTGAGGGGTTTGCAGATCCAAAATATCACCTTTTCTGCTTAAATTTTTGCTTGATATTGACTATGTATCTATAAGTCGTGCCCAATGAGGCTATGCCCATAAACTCCATTTATGTTTTAATGTATCTATGCAAACAGTCGTGGTATTTAAGCACTAGATGATGCTCAGATTATTTGATACCCAATTTGGTGCGCAAGGTATGGAAAATATTGGTGAAATATGGTACTGTTTGGTCCCTTTTTTGACGTAGAGTTGTCCATCTAGTGTACTGGTCCTCATAGCTTCCAAAAGGGTAGTATTGTTCTTTAATGGCGTCCTGAAAGGAATCCCATTTAGGGGCCACCACAAACATTGCATATTCCTCTATGAACCTTTTCTAAGAGAAAGTATCCCACCAGTCTTTAACATGGGGAAGGACCTTTAAGAATCATTAATTGACATAGAATATCAGAGTTGGAGATCCTGTTAGCAGTGCATATGAAAGAAGCATAATGGTCCACAGCTAAATACGTGTTGTCATTCAATGAATACATAGAGAACACGAGTGTGTCAATATCACTGGGAACACTGGTTCTCATCAGCGCTCTTTTCACTGGGGAGATTCTTACAGATGATGTTCTCTCCAAAATTGGCATATCCAGATTTGTATAGCTCATGGGCTTCATAGGGCGTTTGGTGAATGACACCAAAACTTATGAGGTACCTAGTATTTACATTCAACCTCTTACAATCCAATATGCCATGCATGTTCTTTAACCGCTTCGAATGTTTGAATGGCTAGTAAATATAAATGCAGGCTGAGAGAGGTCAAGGCAAGGTGGCTTATTCCGTATAGTGTTATATGAAGGAGCATCCTGAAATCTTGGAAGAAGAATCTCTCAAACATGTCTACATTGTCATGGAAAACTCTCTCGATGAATTGAATAGGGAGTTTGTGAATAACAAAGATGTGTTGGATAGTTGCAGGAGACGGTTTGACACTCTTCGAACATGTTTCTTAGATTAAATTATTCAGTTGAAGGCCCTTTCGTGATATTGTGTTATCGTTAAGAATTTGTTACCTGGTATGGGAGATGTCTTGTTTTTTTTTTACTACCAGCCATTAGGCATTCCTAAACTTCGATACATGGTCATCAAACGGGTGGAATCCACATTTTATGATGCTCCAAATTTGGGATTCGATTGATTATTCTTCCGTATTAAGAAACTACAAAACTATAAAAAACGTATCAAGTATTCCAACCATATGGAGCCTGCATCTAAACATAATCTATAAAAAATAAAATAAATAAATAATACTAATTAAAAGATGATTATATATAAATCAAATTTAAGAAATAATAATAATTAAAATATGATTTGATATATAAATTTGAATGGTATTCTTTATTTGTCATATAATTATTAGGGAAAATATATAATATTTTCCCTAGTATCTCCCCCCACTACCACCATTAAGTGGGGGAAATATTAGGAAAAACATAACATGATTTCCCTAATATTTTTGTGTGCTCAATATATCTTCCCTTATCCTGAGGGTGGGTCGGCGAGAGATATTAGGGAAAAAATATGAGGTAGAAGTGGGGGATATATTAGTGAAAACATTATATGTTTTATGTTTTCCCTAATATCTCCCTCCACCAAGACCTCTTAGGGTTGACCAAGAAACCAGGTACTAATGAACAAAGAAGTTAAGAGAATATAAACACATCATACAACACAGATGGACATAAGGGAAAATGATATTCATTATTTCTCAGTCAATAATAGAGAAATGGATAGAAATTTCATTGAAGCACCTCACAGGATTCTACATTTAAACAGAAAACACTTGAGCATTTTTCAAGCATGTGGAAATCCAAACTCTTAAGGAACCAACCAAAAAATGTAACTAATAGGTATGTGTTGCCACCACCCAACAATATCCTCGACAATAATTTTCCCGATACCTTTCTCGCCGAATCAATAATCACCTTTCCTTAAAGCCAAGAGAATCCAAAAAACACTGCACCTTCTCTAGTATTATTGGTTTCTTGAACATGTTTGCATAGTTGTTCTAGTATGTACCACTCCACCTCCTATGAATCAACATAACCATAGGCTAAATCACTGCAACCATTGTAGGTGATACATGTGCTTCTAAGATACTGAAGCACCCATTTCCACTCTCTTTACCTGGTTTTTCCTTGTGTCCACTAACAACACCAACTAAATGTGAAATATTTGAACATGCCATCACAAACATCAACCTTCCAACTATATATGGTACACAAGACATAATACCCTTTTTTCCTTACTACCAATACATAGACTTGAAGAAATATTACAATGGAAATCTAAAGGGATATTTACTGATTTCACAATGTTCATATTGAACCTCATCAATATCTTCTCTTTATATTTGCGACAACCATAGCTTACCATTTTTCCCATCTCTGTGTATTTCTATGCCCAAGTTTTCTTTTCTTTCTCCTAGATCCTTCATCTGAAACATCTTGTCCTATTAATCCTTTAACTTGTTGATCTCAACCATGATTTGCTTGAAACAAGCATATCATGAACATAACACCAAGATACTGAATATGCCACTGAAAATTTTGAGTTAATCAAAATGATCGTACTCACTTATTAAGAAAATTTGGATCACCATGGACGAGTCATATCTTGTATGATTTACCAATTACCTTAGGCCATACAATGTGATGCAGGAGCATCACCAACAAAGCACGAGTAGAGGAAAACTAGGCACACTAGCGCACATTTTGAAGTGAATTTAAATGTTAAAAGAAGGCGTATCACACAAATATTTTGAAAATATTGTAATTAAGGAACATCTTTAATGTTTTGAGCTGGACGATCACATGAGATCATTAGAGGATGTATTTTCTTTAATGAAGCCATGTGAAATACCAATTCGATGTGTTCGATATTATCTGTTTGTCACAAATATTTATTGTAATAAACTCTAGTAGTTGAAATATTTTAATTTCGATAGGATAACTCTAGAGTAGTTGGAGGGAAAAATCTTGAAGAGACCCTCTTCTATAAATATTTGTATTGTTCCCCATAACAGGCTGTTGATAGTGGATAGTTGAATCTATTGTATATGCTGTATAATTTGTTGAATCTTATCAGAGTGTATGAACACATGCATATTTCAGTTGAATGAATATAACAGAGGAACATTTCCCCAAATGCGTGATGTTTTTGTGTCTATCTGAATTAATGAATGGTAGACTTTCTGTTTATTTGCAAATATCTGTTATTTCTTGTTCTTGTGTTTATGAATGCATTTACATAGTTGAATGTATGAATCTATGAAGATTTAAGTAAGATTCAATTATTTATCTTCTATGAGCAAGTGCAAGTGTGCATAGTGTCCGCAAGGAGTGCGTTGACAGAGTCTATTTCGAATCATAAGCTTAGAAGAGATAATGTGAAAATTATGTGTGCAAAGAGTGCACAACGTCCGCAAGGTGTGCATGGTAGAGTTTTTTTTTACTCAAAAAGTTCATCAAAGATAGTTGAGAGTGCGGGTAGGAGTAACCTCAATCAAATTCACATTGTTCAGAGGGAACAATAGAGTGTGGAAGGATTGGTGCAAGGAGTGCACAGTCATCCTTCGAAGTCAATATTGAAGGAAGTTTGTCCACAAGGAGTGTGTGACAAAGTATTTTGACTCAGAAGCTCAAGAGGACTAGCGAAGGTTGTCCACAGTGAAGCTAAGTTGCAGAGGAGGACATGTTGCAAGGCGTGCATAGGATGAAATTCGACTAAGTGTCAAAGAGAGAATTCTAAGGAGGAAAAGGTTCGAGAGGAATAAGATCAGGAGGGAGAGCGGAGATAAATATTCAAAGGGAGGAGTCCTTTAAGGTTTCCTGAGGTTAATGAGATAGATCCATATAGGAGGGATAGGGATCATTCCAGACCGTCAGATATGGGGGAAAGTGCATGAAGGTTAGCCATGATGTATTTCATCATTTTGGAGTTCGGAACATTTGAAGTGTCAAGAAGAGAGATCACCGAAGTCGCGAGGAGAATCTTAACCGTTGGCTATGAAGCGGGTAAGTGGAAGTGGAATAGAAAATAAAAGAGATAGAGTTCTGAGGAAGTTGTGTGTGGAGCAGGTGAAATTTTGCAAAGTCGCAAAACCCAAAGTACAACTGAACCGTTATATCCAGGGGGACACGCAACAGAGATCCGCAAATTTAGAGAAAAGTTATTCAAAAGGAAACAAAGGTAGAGGTTGCAATATTTCTGAAGGAAAAATTTACGAAGAGATTACCCACAATCACATCCGTGGTCATTCAAGAGGAAGAGTCTAGCATGAGACTAGTACTCACGAATCAATGTTTCCAAGTGCTAGAGAGTGGAGTTGCAGGTAGTTTGAACTTGCAGGCGATATCAAGGGGACCTATGTGTGTATTGATTGTTCAGGGTCTGTTGAAGGGTTGAAGAACCAATTCATTTCAAGGAATTTGAAGATCCAAGACTGAGAGGTCATAGTATCCCCAAGAGGGAAGGGGGGTTGTGCATCACAATGATTCCCTGAGTTTATAGAAAAATATTCCTTTGCAATCCTGAACAACTTTTGATTGTTCCATGTACATTTCTCTGCTACTGATTTTATTTTGGCAGTAGGATCCCATAATATACATCCCTTAATTCCATCACCATAACCAACAAATATATAAAACTTTGTTCCCCTAACTGAATTTGACCAAGTCAGCCAAGTGAGTCTTCACCCCTCACCTCCAGGCTAATTTCAATGGAGTATCGTAATCCATTTTAAAGGATTCATTAAATGCAATCCATGGTATCTAAGACCATGGGCTACCAAAAACCATGTTTCAGAAACAACGTCTATTGACCTAACTTTTCCTTGAAGTCGAGATATCTGGGAATACCGCATGCTCCCCCTCTCACCTAGGTCTACGTTTATAATTTACCAATGAAATTTAAAACATAGGGTACACATTCATTACTAGGTCTTATAGTTGTATGCCCATTTACATATTATTAAATATTTTAATCCACCTTGCCATATTAGTGGAAAACCAATTCCTCTACCTCACACTATTTCTCTTGGCTTGACCTTGAGATCATCACCATATCCATTTATACCACCACTTCCATAACCATTACCTCCATGGTAACCATGCAGACCACCACCACTTCCATCACTGTTGGCTCCAATTTCACTTGTCTAGTCAACAAAGGCGTCTATTGGCTCAACAGGGCCAACCTCTCTAAGTCACTTTATAATTTATTATTATTATAATAATTAATATTAATATTAATATTAATTATCTTTATATTTATTATTAGACATATTAAGGTGGGCCGACCTATACCCTTTAACATAACAATTAGGGTTACAGGTAGGTATGACTCTTGAACAGTATATAGCAAAGGATCAGATACACCCTCTAGTGCTCATCCATTAAGGGCACATCCATAGGGTTAACATAGCTCTGATTCACTGCATTACATAGAAGAATTAGATATTCACATGTTCACCTGTGCTCGTCCATAGGCACGTCCACTCTACAAATCTTTTTTCCCACTGCCTCACACAAGAGAATCATCTAGAGTATTCTCATCAACTCTACTGCTCAGAGGAGGCTAGTGCATCATATTCTTTTTATGTTCTCACGACGATGTACCCAATACTTTGGGATTTCACACATTCACCTTGTTCTCAACCACAGGCATGTCCTAACTCAACAGATCACCTTTCCATTGGATAATCATTTGGACTTCTTCTCAACTCACTAAATGGAGGAGGTCATCTCTACGTTCCCAGCTCTGTCTTAGGCAAGAACCACACACCCTTCTTAGGGGATTTCTCTCAGGTTTGTAAGCTGAGAGAAAGACTTCACATAGTAGCAATGATCCACACCTCACAGGTTTGTAAGCTGGGGAATTTCTCACATAGTTGCATTTATCAACATTCCCTCTCATCTAGGGAGGCATTTTCCATCAGGCCAAGTCTCTCACATAAATACTCGAACTTTGTATTGGCAAGTGGTTTAGTGAATATATCTGCAATTTGTTCATGAGTAGAAAGATAATGTACATGTATTGTCTTCCTCTGCACCATGTCACTGATATAGTGATACTTGATTTCAATGTGTTTCAATTTGTCATGAAATACTAGTTTCTCAGAGAGATTTACACATCTCTGGTTGTCACAATGAATAGTCATCGGATCTATCTCATGATCGAACAAGTGTGTCAAAATTTTTTGAAGCCATACAACTTCACGAACTACCATGCTCATTGAAATGTACTCTACCTCTATTGTACTCAAAGCCATAGAGATTTGTTTTCTACTGCACCAAGAAACCATTGTTGATCCTAAGGGGAAGGAGCTATGTGAGGTGCTCATTTTTTCTACTGCACTTCCTTCCCAATGTGCATCGCTTATCCTTCCAAGATTAAGTCCATATTGGCTACATATCTTAGGTCATAACCAATTGTGATTTGTAAGTATCTCAATACGTGTTTTGCAACTATCCAGTGTGTCTGTTTTGGTTGGCTCATAAACTAGCTAAGAACATTTATTGCATAACAAATGTCTGGTCTGGTGTTAACTAGATACATCAAAGATCCAATAAGATGTCGATACAAATGTGGATCTACATCTCTTGAATCAATGCCATTCATCTTATTTAAGTCCATTACCATTGGAGTAGGCATGGATTTACAGTCTATCATTTTGGAATTTTTCAGTATCTCCAAAGTATATTTTCCTTGACTAAGGAAAATTTCATCTGATCTCTGCCATACTTCTAGCCCCAAGAAATAATGTATTTGGCCCAAATCCTTGATTTCAAATTTGGCAGTTAATGTCTGCTTGCGTTCAACAATGAGTCTCTCTAAACCGGTGATGAAAATATCATCCACATATAGGACTAGAATCAAACACTCATTGCCATCAATGTGATAATATAAGTTAGGGTCGATTGTGCTTTTGTTGTAACCCAAACTAATCTTGAAACCATCCATTTTATCGTACCAAGCATGTGGTTCTTTTTTTAGACCGTATAGGGATTTCTTCAATATGCATACATGAGATTTTTCATTGTGTATAACGAAACCTTCTCGCTATTCAATATAGACTTCTTCCTCAATTTCACCATTGAGAAAAGTTGTCTTTACATCCATTTGTTGTAGCTTCCAATCCATGGAAGCATCTAGTGCAATGATAGATTGAATGGAGGTATATTTGGCTACTAGTGGAAAATTTTCATCATAGTTGCCTCCCTTTATTTGTGATAACCCTCTGGCCACAAATCTTGCTTTATATTTTTCAATGCTTCCATCAACAACATGTTTGATTTTCTAAATCCATTTGGAAGTCACTACGGACTTTCCCTCTGGTCTTGGGAAAACATCCCATACATCATTCTTTAGTACATATTGATATTCTTCAGTCATAGCATCTTGCCATAATTGTTCACTTGAGGCTTCTCCATGACAAGTTGGATCTGAATAAAAAATGTGAGTCAAGGATGAAAGGTAGCTTGAGAATATCTTAGGTCTCTTTCTTTCTCTGGTTTCTCCTTGTGGGGATTTATGTCCTTCTTCTTCTTCTAAAGATTTTCGAGCCCAAGTAGGTATTTTATGTCCAACTGTGATGTCTCTGGGTTTATTACTTGGGGCAATCGAATTTACTGGAGTATCTGGGTGAACTGGCGTTGTTGACTCATCTGGAACAATATATGTCTCCCTTTGAACTGTTGAATGAGGAGGAGGTATTGTTTTAGTATCTATTTCCATCTGAGCTTCTCTGGATGTTTGGAAGGCTACTTTTTCTTCAAAAGTAACATCTCTTCTTACTTCAATTTGTCTCTAACCTCGGATGTATATTCGATATGCTTTTAGGGATTCACTGTATCCTACAAATGTACCCTTTCTTCCTAAAGGTTATAGTTTGGATCTCTTTTCTTTGGGTACTTGAATATTTACTAGACATCCAAATATTTTGAAGTGTCCAATCTCAGGCTTCACTTTGGTGAATGCTTCTTCTAGATTAATGTTCTGCAGGATCTTATGAGGACTACGGTTTTGAACATATGCTGTTGTCATACATGCTTCTTCCCATAGAGTCATAGGTAGACTCTAATCATGTATCATTTCTTTAGTTGCGTCAATGATAGTTATGTTCTTCCTTTCAACAACCCCATTTTTTTTAGGATTGTACAGAACTGTGAGCTCCCTCTTGATCCTTGCTTCAATACAAAAA
>ML806865.1:174100-207983 GCA_009831015.1 Picea engelmannii
AGGTTTAGTTTAGAACGCACAACTTGAAGAAAGTCCCGACTCTGAGTAATACTCGCGAGTTAAGTCATCGATCTTCATCGCCACATGTCTTTTATATATTGGAGAAACATATGACCCAACTTTACCTCGAGTCATTCTTGGTCCCCTAAATCCAAGTCACACCTTCGAGCCAGTTTTTCCATGTCAACACCATATGATGAAATCGATCGACGTTTGAGGTTTTTCACAGAAGGATATCAACTGAAATGTCCATAACACATTGTCAATCCCCGATCCACCCACTATGAAATTGACACGATGGGATGTTTTAGCGCTAGATACATTTAGATTCAGAGCATTTAAGGGACTAATTAGTTCCAAATCTTGCATTAGTTGCTATTTCGTGTGTGAATGAAAATAGTTGTTTGAAATTACCGATAGAAAACATCACCCTCGGTGCCTCCACCATCAACCCATGATGAATTTAAGTTGCAGAGATTCGGCGACAGATTTGTTTGAATTCCACTCATCACCCAGATTAAATGGTTGATATGACAAGGTAAGTTTATCCTCGGTTTAAACTCTTTTGAGCCATTGTAAACAAAACCATTCTACGCGCAAAGGAGTTTAAAAGCATCTAGAGAAGCAAAACGAGCAATCCAAAAGCTGCAGAGATCCCATGAGTATCAAATAACTAGGTTTAGCAAGATTTACAGGCATGTACCAGTCTAAGGAATTTTATGCTTACACTTCACATATATATTTTATCCAGTGTTTCTCTATACATAGTCTCTAAAAGATTTATTTCGATTGCAGAAACAATGCCTCCAAGAAAGCCGACCACTAGGTGATTACTGAGGGAACCGAAGCTAAAAGAACCAGAGGTAGGAGAAGGTTCTTCTCCAGGGGTAGAAAAGAAGTTGGAATACACTTTGAGGCCGAAATCAATAATTAAGACATCCACAAAGAAGGTTTTCATTAAACTGCTGGCCTTTGGAGTCACAGAGGAAAGCATAAGGACCAAAACGATACTCCCACATTGGGGGGAGCTCTTTAAGAAGATCAACCGGGAAGAATTCTCGGAATATGTCCTGCATAGTGACCAATATGTGAGAGCGCTCGACGATGAAGTTTTTCCAAATATCCAAAGATCATACTTGCACATGGTATCAATAAGAACTCCATTTTTCCCCTGCATAGAACTCTTGAAGTGGCTCATTGACCACACAGACACACAAAATTGTTTGATTAATGATGACAATGGTGAGGGTGTTGGGGTTTTCCTTTCAGTGGAGGTCAAAAAGTATTATAATCTTAGATACCCAGAGGAGCGACTGAACACTAATTTCATCGTAAAATTCTACGAGCACCAAGACACCAGTCGGGTGATGGCCTCATGGTAGGCAGAAGAAAAAAAATACACCAACCGAACCTTTGGTTGGTACTAGATGACCAACTTAAAGGAGTAGTACATCTACCTAATGGCTCTAATTTTCGGTTTGTATGGGGAAAATGACTGCTCTATATTTTTGGAGGCATGGATGCCTCTGGATTACACAATGTCCATTTCAGGGAGCAATTTCGACTAGGGGGGCATCATTTCCAATTATTTGAGCATCTACATACAACAAGCTTAGATGCTAAAAGAAGAAGAGACACTAGCCTTCTACATGGCTTCATACTTCTGGATGTTATGTGTGCTAGAAACATATTTGTCGGCATGAACCTGAGATGGAACGTCGCAGAACTCCCGATCCACGTATATTTCAACATTTTATGGGAGAACAGGTACAAAAAATCCTACTCCCTCATCTGCGATGAATTAATTGCATGCATCTATTTAATTCTTTTCAAGAAAGAATGCCCGAGACTATCGGCTGCAGCTAAAAAAATCATATCAAAGGTTGTCCATTGGTATCTGAATGAGAGCGATACTTACATTAGGGTTTTCAGGGCCACCGGAGCACTGCATCTTCTACTTATGCATGTCCCTGACCAACTTGTAGTGGGGGAGATATGCTACCAAACCATCCTACAAGGCTACAATGCCACTTTGGTCAAGGATAAGAAAAGGGAGTTCATAACTTATGGTTTCCATGTAGGATTCTACATGGTGAAAGACACTGCTCAATCCAAACAGGAAGGCTGAGCCAATTAGAGTTTAGATTACACACTGACCGTTTCTGTAAACATGACCTAAAGGGTCTAGTCTTGAAGAACGCCTCGTAGTTGTCCTCCTGCTGACCATACATCCATGACAAATTCGAAGATAAAGTCTTCACAGAAAATTCCCAAGACTGGGACAAGGAGGTAGCAAGGATGGCTGACCTCAAAATGACCAGGTTCAGAGCCATGAGCCTGGATGAATAGATGACAATCCTAGAACAATTGACTCAAGGGACCCTTAGAGCCAGAGAAGAAATGATAGTGGTCGAAGAAACAAAAGCTTCCCTAGTAGCCCTGATTCAAGAAAGAGGTTTCCCTATGGCACAGGATGGGCGGGAAATGGGATTTCTCATGTTAGAACAGGTGCAGTGGGTAATTTATCAGCTGCAATATGACCTAGACCTCTCAGGAACGACATGATCCCCTGCAAATAACCTAGACATAAGCCATGTGGGCCCAAGTGGCCCTTAATTCATAGACATTGATGAAATTACTGGGTTAGACGACCTTGAATTCACAACGCCACTGGCCGTATCGTTGACAGGTGTTTCAACTCAGCCAGAGAGAGTCGGAGCATCAGGGAGAACATGTCTGCTAAACCCCCTAAGTGAACTGATAAAAATCTATGATAATGATGAGAGCCCAGAGGTATCCCTTGTGACCCCTGTCCATATCGAAGAGGAAAAGGAACCAGAGAAGACATCTTCTCCAGCTCCTGATGCTCAAATTCAGGGGGTTCCATGGATTGAAAAATAAATTGAGAGTATCTTAGACACTGAGTTGCCTAGTGCACTAGAAACCCAAGCAGACGGTCCAAAGGACAAGCCAGGGTCAAGTGAACAAAAGAAAGAAGCTCCACAATAGGAAATCAACGTCTCAATGACTGAAGATCAATTAAGTACTAAGAATACCCCCAATGCCTCAATTTCAATCTATACTCAACTCCCCAATGAGTGACAAATAGAAGCTATGCTTTCAGAACACAAGGAGAAAGTTCAAGAACCTAGTCTTGAATAGGTATATACCATCGGGAGTCTGGGGAATACACTCACCTAGGGATATCAACAAATCCCTGAAACCGTGGACGAAGTAGCCGACATACATGCCATTTATTATGACCAGAAAAGGAAATCTATCATCCATAAACCCACCAAGAAGAAGAGGATCACTTTAGATCACTCCATCCTCATCACTACAGAGTAGAATCTGATCAACATAGAGCATGCCAAAACGTCCAAACTTATCGGCGCAGGGATGGAAATCATAGATTCCACCCTAGACAGAGCTAAAAGAGATGAAGAGGAGTTGGCTCCCACTTTAAAAGAATTGAAACATTTGTGCCACTTGGCGAAATATTACCAGGACACCACACAGTCCGCGGTGTACCTAAAGAGAGAATTCAAGGAGGCCTACAACAATTTTATAGATGAATGACACCTATTCACTGCAAGGATATCCGAGCTGCAAGAAGACACCCTCATGGTGTTGGCCATGTGCAAAGATATGGATAGGTGGTACGAAAAAGTGCAACAAGCCACAGAAAGAATCGGTGATATTGGCATGGTGAAAAAGGGCCGAGATGCTAAAGAGTAGGACATCCGAGTGTTAGGGGAAAGAAACATCTACCAAATAAGGAATCGGTTGAGTATTGGGTTAAAATGTCCCAGGAACCTCATTGATAAATCTAATAGAAATGGACCAAGTGTGAGAAACGTTGGATCAAGATCAACTGGGTGATGAAAAACATCGGAATCCCCAAGTTCGACACACTTGATGACTTTGTTGAATTGCGCGACATAGTCAAGTTGCACGTCGAGAAAGACTCCTCATGGGCTGAAGAAATAGAAAAGGTGACAGACATGGCATCGGGGTTAGGTGTGACAGTTTATGGAGGATCCAATTAAAGCTCGGGTTATGCTACAACAATTAAGTTCCAGTATAGTCAAGTATCGGGCACATGCGGTAGAGATAAGAGATATTCACTCAACCCCAATGGAACAACATAGATTCCTATATGCCAACAACTGCGAGGATATATTCATCAAGTGGTCGGAGTACGAGAAGAGTCACCCACTTAAGTGATATCTTGAGATGACTCTTAGAAAAAGTGATAGAATAAAGTGCCACGTGACGAGTTTTGTTTTAAATAGCTCCACTTTAATTGTTATTTTTAGTTATTTTTATGTTATAAATAAGGGAATCAACCAGTTAGTTAGGGGTTGATGGTTGTTGTAAAGACCCTAAATTTTGGTTTTGTTAAGAACTATTTCAGAGCTGCCTTTAATTGAGAAGTCCTTTTGTGGACCAGAGACAAGTTTTTGTTTTCATCAAATGCGTGTATGATTGTATGTGGAGAAGAATTATTTCTTATTTTGTCTTATGAATGGATGTTGTAACTAGTAAGAGCTACTAAATCTATTGATAAGTTATCTGATGCAATGTTTTACAGTTATTTCTTTAATGATGAAAATAAATCATTGTGTTATTATGTGACTGGTGATTAGGGTTGAGTGAATTATTTTACTTTCCATTATTTATCACATGCATGTTTTCTTTTGATAATTTATATCTCAGACAGTAATTGGAATACCTGCATGGTTAACGTATTAGTACTAGGCCTGTGGTGGATGATCACTATCTGCATGCTAGAGTAAAGGGTCATCCCAAGCTCAACCTCTTCTCCATTAGTTAAGTTTGTTCCCACTTTGTCACTTAGTTGGTTTATATCGAATTTATCTTATATTAGTCCCACCTAAGAGAAAATACAAAAAAAAGAGAACGTATGAACTGAAGGAGGAAACCCTCACAAGAAAACGTAAAGATCGATTATTTTGGCCAGATCRCAATATYTAGAGAACCATTCCACTATTAAATGTTGCATAGTCTAATTGGGCAYCGGTGGCRGGTTTGGTTCCTACTATTGAGTTAAAGGGATTTAGGAACCCTCAAAAAAATTAGTGCTAGAAGGAGGGCCTGTAGAATGAATGGATGAATACATATTTCACATAATCAGATAGCCTGTGGATTCAAGACAACCCACATGCATGGCTATTCATTACCAAGACATCCCACACACATTGAGTACTCTAGAAATGAGTGACTCACCCCAACACTAGGAAGAACGCTTGTTCCCTGATATACCTTATGCTCTTCCTCACAAGGAATTGAATCAATTCATAAGAATCACAAGAGCATACGATCGATAGATCGGTGTGCTGCCCTTAGCTCCATTTCTTCCTTTAAGAAAACAAATAAGAAGACCAGTGGTCGAATATTTTAGGGTCCTAACTCGCACATAGGTAGAACAATATATTCGTATGTAATAAAGGTCAATATTAATAAGGCCTTGCAATAAAATAGAATAAGTCAAATATTAGAAGACCTAATAGAATCTTTCGCTTCTAGAAGGATCTTCCTCTAGATGCACCTTTTGATAGACATATTTAGTATAAATAGGAGTCAAGGGTATGAGAACCATAGCTTGGAGATTATTGTAATAGAGCTCTTATCGACTAGAGGTTTCCACCTCAAAGAGTCTCGTGAACATTGCTCTCAGAATCAAAGTGTTATTTCTGTTGTTATTCTTATATCATTTCAGTGTTATTGTGGTGATTATTTTGGTTATATTGTTGTTATTCTGCCATTTCTAGCATTTTATTTATGTTTTGCATACTTTTTATGTCTGGTATATTACAACTGGTATCAGAGCACTTTCCTTAGCAGAAATTGTGGGTAATTTTTTTTCAGGGTAGAGACGTATTCTGATGTCTTTAAGACACATAGATATATTGTTATGCGCATAAACCCATGGTTGAGGGATTCATACATGCAGGAAATACAAGTGGTTCTTAAGTGCACATCTGTTGGCCACCCTTGTAACCCTTGTTGGTACCCCTTCAAGTGGTAGCGCATCAGAAAACACTTTTGTACGGATCGACCTAGATTTCCTGAAGCCCTCTTTAAATAAAATGATTGGCCTCCTGATTTCTATAGTTCCATCGAGAAAAACACTCAAGAAGATACTCTCTAGTACCTGGGTAGTCGGGTAGTATGGCTAAGGGTATGGTCTATCCTCCTTAGTTAGTGACCTCAGATATTGGGCCAAGTACTACTATTGGACCCAACACGTATATCAGAGAGATATAGCACAGGGAAAACCTTTTTCTGTAGAACCCTTCAATACCTAACCCTTGGGGACAGAAACATAAACAAATTAAAGAAAAAAAGATCTATTACCACGCAACTGTGTTCGGGTTGCCAAGTAAATACACATTTCTTTCTGGTTAATCATTTTGGAATTTCCTCTCTACAATATTCTTCAAACCGAAGTATAACTCCGCAGGTGTAAAAAAAATAAAAAATAAAAATATTTGGAAATTGTTTCACCATTATTTGAGACCTATTCCATTTGGTTCATGTATTTTCCCTTATCACATTCATCCATATCATTTTTCGGCAAACGTTTTGACCCCGCCCGCCCCTTTTCAGTTTCCCCATCCTCATGGCCCATACCCGTAGCCAAGACTTGGAAGCTCGCTTCAATACCTTGCAATCTGGTCTCATCGAGACCCAACAATAAGTGAAACAACTCAGTGCCAATTTTTCCACCATCAATACAACCATGCAGTCCTCAATGGAGGAAATCAAACAAGACCTCACCACCCCAACTTGAATCTATATTTTTGGCACTTTACACCAAACTGCATATCCCTATAAATAACCCTTCCTCTTCCTCACCTCCACATATTGAAGATGACCATTCCTCTCATTCCCATAACTTTCAGAACCATCACTTTAAACGTGACCTATGCCTTCCACGGGTGGATGTGACCAAATTTGATGGATTGGACCCCACTGGTTGGGTAACCCAAATGGAACATTATTTATCTTTATACGACATTATAGATGACTTGGACAAACTCCGTTATGGTGTTCTCCATCTAGATCAAGAATGTTGGCAATGGTGGCAATGGAGAAAAAAATATTTTCAAGGGTATATTGCTTGGACACACTTTGTGGCAGAGATTTATGAACGCTTTGACATTGTCATCAACCATTTGGGCCATTTGACAAAGTTGAAACAATCAAGAACAATGAAAGACTTTATAGCTTCCTTTGAGCACCTGGATTTTTTGACAGAGGGCATGTCTGATGCATTTTTCTGAGAATGTTTTATTAGTGGCCTCAAGGATGAGATTTGGGCCCATGTCCTCATGGCTCGGCCTCAGAGTTGGGTGGAGGCTACTAAAATATCTAAAGAAGCACAACAGGTTTTATCTTCTCAAAACCAGAAACCCTCCTTTATCCCTCACCCTAAACTAGTAAATCCCACTACTCCCTCCGCTCCATTAAAGATCCAAAAATTGACCAAGGCTGAAATGGTTGAACGCCAACTCAAAGGCCTTTGTTATAATTGTGATGACAAATATTTCCTGGGCCACAAGTGTAAGGAACGAAATTTGTTTATGGCCATTTCTGAGGATATTTTGCAAGAGGATATTGAAATTCCCCTTGTGTCTGAGTCACCTGAAACCCCTGACATAACCCCTCCCTCATACCCTCTCGAAGTAGAACCGATCATTTACCTCAATGTTCTCATTGGCTTCTTCGCTCCCCAAACCCTCAAGATAATCAGTTACATCAAGCATCATAAGGTCATCATTCTCGTTGATAGTGGAAACACCCATAATTTTATTCATTTCCGCACTTCCCAAGAAACTCATTGCTACATCCATGTTGTCAATAATTTCAAAATCATGATTGCCAATGGTGGCTCCATGAAATGTGGAGGGTGTTGTGAAAATGTGCATCTCCAAATTGGTGACTACCACTTGAAATATCACATGTTTTCTATAGAGATGGGTGGGTGTGACATTGTGTTGGGTGCAAACTGGATAAGGACTTTGGGTCCCATTCTCATGGATTTTAATGAATTAACCATACAATTTGACGAGGAGGTCCACCAATATAAGTTCCAAGGCATCACCATCGGTTCACTTGAGATCATTAGTTCCCATCGCATGGAAAAGCTTCTTAAAAATGGTCATTTTGATGTTATTGCTCAACTCCATGCCATCCAAGAAACATAAACATCCTCAGTTCCGTAAGACCTCCAAGCCATCCTTACTAAACATCAAGTGGTATTTTCCACTCCCCAAGGACTCCCTCCTTCACGTGGTGTTCATAATCAATCCATTCCCCTTGTACCCGAAATTCTTACTGAGAAAATGATCCAGGAAATCCTTAATGCAGGAGTTATCCACCCTAGTACGAGCCCCTAATCTTCTCCTGTGGTCATGGTCTTGAAGAAATAAGGTTCTTGGTGAATGTTTCCTGACTTCCGTGCCCTCAATAAACTTACCATTAAAGACAAATTTACCATTCCAATCATTGATGATCTCCTGGATGAACTAAGTGGTGCCCAATTCTTTACTAAACTTGATCTTCATTTGGGCTACCACCAGATATGTATGAAAGAGGTATACATTCCCAAGACTACCTTTAGAACTCATGAGGGCCACTATGAGTTTTTGGTCATGCCCTTTGGCTTGTGTAATGCCCCCTCCACCTTCCAAAGCCTCATGAATCATGTATTCCATCCTTTTCTCTGCCATTTTGTCTTAGTTTTCTTTGATGATATCCTTATCTATAGCAAGACCTGGACATAACATCTTACTCATGTGGATCGATTTCTCCATCTACTCTCTCAGCACCAACTTTTCCTAAAATAGTCTAAATGTTCTTTTGGTGCCTCAAAAGTAGAGTACTTGGGTTATCTAGTTGGCAAGGACGGCGTCAGGGTGGATCCTAAAAAGATTGAAGTTATGCAATACTGGCCTTACCAAAAGTCTCTCAAAATATTTCTTGGATTTCTGGGCTTAACAGGTTATTATAAGAAGTTTGTTAAGAATTACGGAAAGATTGCAACACCTTTCACTACTCTACTAAAAAATAACTCTTTCACTTGGACTCCAGCTATTGCTCAAGATTTTCAAACCTTGAAGATGGCCATGTGCACCACTCCAGTCCCGAGCCTTCCTAATTTCACAAAGACCTTTGTCTTGGAATGTGATGCTTCAGGGAAAGGAATTGGTGTTGTCCTTAAGCAAGAGGTTTGGCCTTTGGCCTTTACCAGTAAGAAACTATCTGAAATAAATCTGGGCAAATCTATCTATGAAAAGGAAATGTTGGCTATTCTGCATGTCATTGATTTGTGGCTCCCTTATCTATTAGGGAAATGCTTCCAAATTAAGACAGACCATCAAAGTCTCAAGTATTTTTTGGAAAAACGCATTTCCTCCCCGGAGAAACAAAAATGGGTAACTAAGATATTTGGCTATGATTATGATATCATTTACAAGAAAGGTAGAGAAAATGTGGTTGCAGATGCACTTTCTTGCAAATATGAGGATGAAGGATCCCTTTTTTCTCTTTCCTTCATTGTACCAGATTGGCTCCAAGCTGTTCGTCAAGAATGGCTACAAGATCCCAAAAGTTTGCAGTTGATCCAACAATTTCAGTCTAGTGCTCTAGATCCCCCAGGGTACTCTTGGCTCCATGATGAGATTCGATACAAAGGCCATTTGTATTTAAGTAAACAATCAAAGCTTAAATCCATGGTACTTTCTGAGCTTCATGCTACACCGACAACGGGGCACTCCAGGCTCACCAAAACCTATGACAGGGTCAAACATTCTTTTTTCTAGGATAGTATGAAACAAGACATTCATAATTTTGTCATCGAATGTGATGTGTGTCAATGCAACAAGGGAGAAACAGTCAAATCTCCGAGCACACTAAAACCACTCCTGATTCCACCTGCTATTTGGAAGGACGTCTCTATGGATTTTACTATAGGCTTACCCAAATCGGGAAATAAATCAGTCATCATGGTGGTTGTTGATCGCCTTTCCAAGTATCCTCATTTCCACACCCTTGAACACCCATTTACAACATCCATGGTGGCTCAAAGTTTCATGGATAATGTCTTCAAGCTCCATGGCATGCCACACTCTATTGTTTCTGATCACGACCCCACTTTCACAAGCAATTTTTGGCAAGAACTGTTCAAGCTACAAGGAACCCAATTGCATCTCAGTACAACTTATCATCCCAGACTGATGGTCAAACAAAAGTTGTCAACAAGTGTTTGGAAACATATTTGAGGTGTTTTGCCTTAGAAAATAAAAATCAATGGGCTGAATGGTTACCCCTAGTTGAATGGTGGTACAACACTTCATACCATACAACTACACACATCACTCCTTTTGAAGTAGTATATGGACAAAAGCCACCTTCATTTCTCTCATACTTACCTGGTGTCTCGAAGGTCTAGGCATTTGAAAAAACACTTATAGTTTGAGAGTCTATTCTCCGTACCCTCAAAGAGAATTTGGTCATGGAACAAAATCGCATGAAGCAACAAGAAGATCAATCTCCCTTTGAATGTTAATTTGAAGAAGGGGAGCAGGTGTTTATTCGCCTACAACCTTACAAGAAGAATTCCCTCAATCCTGAGCATTTCCAGAAGCTGGCACCCAAATTTTATGGTCCTTATACAGTTCTCAAGTGTGTGTGACAGGTGGCCTATCAGTTAGCTTTTCCCAGTCATTTGAGGATACATCATGTTCTTCATGTTTCCTGCTTAAAGAAGGTGATCAGAACAAAGTGCAAAATTCAAACCAACCTTTCCGAGTTAGTCGAAGAAGGATCCATTTGGCTACATCCCCAAGCATTTTTGGACTAGTGTGAGCGTCACCTGCATTAGAGAACCATCACAAAAGTGTTAATCCAGTGGAAATATACAACTCCAGCAAATGCCACATGGGAACCAGTTACCATTCTGTAGCAATTTCCAAATCTCAAGCCTTGAGGACAAGGTTGTTTTTAAGGGGGAAGACATGTTAGGGTCCTAACCCGCACATAGGTAGAACAATATATTCAGATGTAATAAAGGTCAATATTAATAAGACCTTGCAATACAATAGAAAACGTTGAATGTAAGAATACCTAATAGAAGCTTCTACTTCTAGAAGGATCTTCCTCTAGATGCTTCTTTTGATAGACATATTTAGTATAAATAGGAGTCGAGGGTATGAGAACCCTAGCTCGGAGATTATTGTAATAGATCTCTGCTCAACTGGAGGTTGCCCCCTCGAAGAGTCCTGTGAACATTGCTCTCAGAATCAAAGTGCTATTTTTGTTGTTATTCTTATATCATTTCAATGTTATTGTGGTGATTATTCTGGTTATATTGTTGTTATTCTGCCATTTCTAGAATTTTATTTATGTTCTGCATACTTTTTATATCTGGTATATTACAGAATACCCAAAATAGGTTTTTGTGCACACAGTAGAAGACCTAATATATTTCTCCCTCACCAAAATCGAACATCATATCAATCTAATCCCCGAAACATCGTCTGGTAACTTCTCCGAGCCCGACAAGTTTTCAGAAGAAGAAGGATTTAACTCAGGATTTGAAGACATGGAAGATAACAATGACCATGATGAATAAAGGGAAATCCACCTTAGAACAATCAACCTTGGTTGGCCAGAGATTCTTTGGCCATCCCAGGACGAGTACATAACCTTCCCCGACACTCGAAGAAGTTACTTCCTAAATTTGACCCTGAAACCTCAGGATTGCCTGAAGACCATATAAAGAAATTCATACTATCTATCAGACTTATGAATGTCCAACATGAAGATGTAGTTTGCATGATTTCCCACTACACTTTTTAGAATTCAGCCTCCACGTGGTATTTTAATTTACTTGTAGGATCCATAACAAGTTGGATGAAGTTTCAAAAAGTCTTTCTAGATACATTTGCAGAAGAAACTACTACAAGAGCGTTGATGGATGAGTTGTTTGCCACCACCATGAGTTCAAAGTAAAGGGTCAAAGAATTCAATCAAATATTTACCACCATCTTAAACAAATTCCAGCCTGAGGCTAAACCTACTCAGTAGTTGAAAATCAAAGTATACACTAATTATCTCCCATCTTCTATTTCCATGTTTATGAAGAGGGCTGCGAAACTAAACCTAGCTGAGAATTTTGAAGAAGCCAAAATGATAGAGTTCCAAATGAAGGGATGTAAAGAAGGCCAGGTTTCCTTAGTTAAGAAAGAAGTTCAACCCCCTCCCAGGAGAGGGATATTTCTTACTAGGGCCCCAGGGAAACAAACATAACAAGCTCCTGAAAAGGGAAGTGGGGACATAGAGGACCTACAACACATGGTAAAAAAGATATCAAACGAAATCATAGACATGAAGAGAAGTGCATGGGAGGGAAACCAAGTCCAGAGGCCCTATAATCCCTTATTTAAAAGGAATCCACCATTCAAATCAATTGAACCTCCCCCAACCAACCTAAACATCGATATGGGAAATGTAGCATCCGAGTCTTTCTGCACTTATCACCAAGAGAACCACTCTAAAAGAGACTTCCCTCAATGGGTGCATGCCATGAATTTAATGGCCAACCGGTTTTTAGATGAAGTCTCCTTGACCGAACAATCAAGCGGCTCTAGTATGAATATTATCGATCAGGATGAAATTTCTCCACCAGAAGAAACAACCATGTTGATATGATATCTTGACCTAGATATGCCTTTCGATGACCTGTTTGAGGTTCAATAACCACCTGCAGAAGTCTTGGTTGTGAAAAAACAAAGTAGGCGTCAACCTGTCTCAAATGACCTTACTACGACCCAAATTTTGGGAAGGAGACCATCTCCCGATCACCCGAAAGCACCTTTTTCTCCCCGCAGAAACCCTATAAACATCCATACATGAGAATCACCCAAGAATATTTGAAGAAGTTGAAGGCTAATATATCAGTTATGGAAATATGTAGAATCCCTCAACAAAAGGAATTCCTATTACAAGCCTTGAAATCAGTATAAAATTCTACGACAAGCACTGATCAAGGAACAATTCTAACTCCCACAGATATAGTAAATAAACCAACCGTGAATGTCTGCTCTGAAGATAAGAAGGGAAAACCTTGTGTCCCACCATTCCTTTTAACATTTGAAGTCTTCAACAGAAACCTCCATAGCTATTTGGTCGAATCAGGAGCATCGTCTAATGTTATGCGACTATCTATTTGAAAAAAACTAAACACAACCCCTCTCAAAAGTGAAAAACATGTAATACAACTAGAAAAAACCCAGATGAAGGTCATGGGAAAAATCAAAGATGTAATGATCATAATAGTGACACATCCTAAATTTGTGCAAGTGATTGACATTATCGTAGTAGATATCATAGAGGCTTATGGATTATTGTTAAGCCGAGATTGGTCTGAGAATTTAAATAGATACTTTATTACAGACTGGGATCACCTATGGCTGTCATTAAAATGGCATACAAATATAATCATAATTGATAGAGAAAGATATCTAAAACATACTGTCACTGGCTTAGAAACCCTAAATTAACCCTCGTTGACAGATTTCCCTGTGCTAGGAAATTATTCCTGTGATGTTCATCTTAGTCAAAAACTTCTCCCCTCTCTCATCTGATGTTCGTCTTAGTCAAAAATCAAATATGATTTTTCGAAAGGAATTTCCGACAGCGGCAGGGGAGACCCTCTTCTACCAAGAATATGTGTTATAAATCACAGAACAAACAGAAGGAAAAGAGGAAAGTGGAAGGAAAGAAGAAGCTGACAGATTTTTCCCACAAGTTTGGACCTTATACTTTGATGGCTCTAAATCAAAAGAATAGTCTGGGGTAGGGTGCATTCTCATTGATCCAAAAGGTAAACAACATTTCCTATCCTGCAGACTAGAGTTCGAATGCACAAATAACACTGCCAAATATGAAGCTCTAGTATAGGGGCTAAAGAAAGCCATAGACTTAAATGTCAAAGAATTGAAGGTTTTTAGAGATTCTGAAATCATTGTTAGACAAGTAAGGAACACTATACATTGCAATTATCCACACCTAAAGAATTACGAACATGAAATGCACAGGCTAATAGATCATTTTGAAGCTTTCAACATTACAACGATTCCCGGAGAAAAGAACATTCTTGTTGATTCTCTATCCACCATGGCTTCAAGGTTGTCACCTCTATAAGATTATGAAGCCCCCCGATTCACGATGGATCTACTTTGTAAACCATAATTGCCCAACAATATTTCTAATTGGAAGTTCTTTGAAGGAGATGAACAAATCATAAATTTTTTGACTAACCAAGATAATTTCAAAGATCTGTCTATTGATGATGAGGTATTCTAGCACAATCAATAGAGACAAATCCTCAGACAGATCAACCGACTCACAGATCTAAGTCTCATGCAATTTCAAAGGGAATAGCCAATTTAGAAAAACTTTTTGACTTAAAGGAAAGGTTTAAGGGGTCAAAAAATGCGAAGACCGGTAGTTCTTGTCCCATGCATGAAACTATAAATCTCGGAACCCTGGAAAACCCCAAAAATGTAAAACTTGGCAAGACAATATCTAAAGAGGAAAGGAAGACCTACCTCAAAATTTTCAGACAATATCAAGATGTCTTTGTGTGGTCCTACTGAGATCTAAAAACTTATGATACTTGTATCATTCAACATACTATCCATTTAAAACCTGAAGTAAAATCCTTCCAACATAAGCTTTGGAAGTACCACCCATCCTTGGAGCCTCTCATGTGTTAGGAGTTAAAGAAACTGTTATATGCCAAAATTATCTTCCAGGTTAGACACTCTGCATGGGTAGAAAATTTGGTTCCTGTAAGGAAAAAGTCTAGGGAGATTTGCCTATGCGTAGATTTTAGAAATCTCAATAGAGATTCAGAAAAAGACAAATACCTAGTCCCACCAATGGAGAAAATCCTGCAGATCATGTCTAGATCTGAAAATTTCTCCTTACTAGACAATTTATCAAATTACAACCAGGTTGTAGTCTCAGAAGAAGACCGCTTGAAAACGACCTTCCGAACCAGGTGGGTAACCTTCGCTTACAAATGCATGCCCTTTGGGTTAATCAATGCAGGGGAAACCTTTCAGAGGGATATGGACGTGGCATTTTTGGGACTAATCAACAAGTGTGTAGTAGTCTACTTGGATGCCGTGACTGTGTATTGAAAGAATAGAGAAGATCACATCCAACACTCAACCCAGATTTTTGAAAGATGTAGGAAATACAACATATCCTTAAACCCTAAGAAAACTATTTTCGGTGTCGAGGAAGTTAAGTTATTAGGCCAGATTATATCTCAAGCAGACATTCGCATAGACCTAGAAAGAATAAGGTTATAGCTTAGCTTCCATTACCTCACAACAAAAAGGCTATGCAGTCGTTCTTCGGAAAAATCAATTTTGTGAAGAAATTCACCCCCAATTTCGCAGAAACTATCAAACCCCGACAAAAAATGATTCGTAAGGATGTTGATCTTAAGTGGGATGATGAACAAAAGAAGGATTTCAAAAATATTAAAACTGCAATCTCTCAAGCCCCAGTGCTGCGAAGTCTCGATTTCAACAAATATTTATTTCTCTATACTTTCATCTCTAACAAATCATTAGACGCATTATTAACTCAGATGGATGATGACAAAAAAGAAGCCCCGATATCATTCATGAGCACTAATATCCAAGGTGTTGAACTAAATTATCCTGCTATATATAAATAGTCTTATGCAGTTTATAAGGCATTAAAACATTTCAGATGTTACATCCTCAAGAACAATAGCAAAGTAATCATGCCTCACCCCACAGTCTGACCCCTATTTACTCAATAGGAGATAGGGGAAAGAAGATGGAACTGGATGGTAGTAGTCCAAGAATTTGATGTATATATAAAACCTGCTAAATTGGTTAAAGGACAAGGGTTATGTAAATTGGCAGCCGAAGCTATAGAACAAGTAAATGAAGATCCCAGATGGGAGAATGAAATGAAATTATGGTGTACTTGACTTATCTCCTGTACTATGGGAATTTCCCAGAAAACCTAAACCCTAGGGAAAGGATATCTCTTAGGTTAAATTCCACACAATATCGCCTCATAAATTTGGTACTTTTTCGGGTTAATTACTTTGGGGTACTTTTAAGATGTGTCGAACGTGAAGATGCAAAAAAAGTTCTGAAAGAGCTCCATGATGGTCCTGCAGGTGGAAATTTTGCAGGAGACACCACCACTCATAATATACTGAGAGCTGGATACTATTGTCCCACTTTGTTCAAAGACGCTCACACATATTCTAGAAACTGTAAAACTTGTCAAATAAGCATTGGGAGGGAGAAAAGAGCAGCGGTCCCACTCCAACCGGTGCCTGTTTCTAGGCCTTTTGAGAAATGGGAGTTAGATATCATACGAGAAATTACACCGAGTTCTTAAAAACAACATAAGTACATACTTACTGCCACCGATTATTTCACGAAATGGGCAGAGGCCATCCTTCTGACTCATGTAAATGAGAAAGTGGTAATCCAATTCATAGAACAACAACTAATCACAAGGTTCAATGTCCCTTCTGTCCTTGTTTTTGAGAATGCAACTTATTTTTCTTCCACCTTATTAACACAATTTTCTCTAGACAAAGGAAATGGAGTAGCAGAATCAACTAATAAGAACCTGGTAAGAATATTAAAGAAAACTATTATCCACAGGGAAACAGAGTAGAAAAATCAACTAATAAGAACCTGGTAAGAATATTAAAGAAAACAATTGCAGACAACCAGAGAAATTGGCATAACCTACTCCACAACGCCTTATGGGTAGATAGAGTTTTACCCAAGGAATATATAGGAAATTCCACATACTTTCTAGTATACGGACATGAATCTATTCTCTCGAATGAACTATATCTTCCATCTCTTCAACTTGCTCAGGAGTTGAGAGGGAAACCCTCATCAATCTTACAACAAACAATTGACACCCTACTCATGTTAGAAGAAGAAAGGGAGAAAGTTAAATCAAACTTCATATCCCACCAATAGATACTTAAAAGGTGGATTGATAAACATAAGCATAAAGAGAATAATTTTGAAGTAGGAGACCTAGTCCTAAAGTGGGACAGAGAAAATGAGCCTAAAGTCAAACATTCTAAGTTTCAGAATCTATGGCTCGGACCTTTCTAGGTGGCTGAGAAGATTGGGTTAGGAAAATATAGAATATAGAATCTAAGGGGAGAATATGATTCTCTTCAAGTGAATGGCCAAGCCCTTAAACACTATTTTCATTAAAAATAAATAAAAATTTAAAAATTAATTTTTTTTGTGTTTATTTTGATGCTTCGATTCATCTTTTTGCATTTATACCTTTTTGTTTTATCTTTTGTGATCTTGTTTATGAGATTTTGAAAGATTGTTTTTAGAAATACAATGGTTGACCTCAAATCATGTGACATAGCGAACTCTCTTCCTAACTTTTCACTCACATACAAACACAAGAAACGTTGTGGAACCTGAGGTTGTTTCAAGGGATTCTCTATCGAGTCTACACAGATGAAAAAAATTGGAAAAATGTGGAAGTGTCTGCTTAGTGGTCTAGTAAAACCTTAAGGTAAATAAGGTAAGTTGGAAAGGAATAGGTGCACCTCAGAGACAAAGCTAGTAATTTTCACCTTAACCATCTCATTTTTTTCAAATAATAGACGTCCTCCTCTCCCGCTCGCTCAGGGCACTCTGTCGAAATAAAAGTCAACTCTATCAAATGAGCACACAGTAGGAGAGGGTATGTAGATATCTTCATTAGGGATATGGATGCTCCCTGACAATGGAACAAGGTATATGACATTGGGGGGACTTCGTTGGGGCTATAGACACTCGCTTACAGTGGAGAAACATCATAGCAAATGAATAAGTGTAACTAAAAGACCTAGGCCAGTGAACACTTTCCTAGACTCTTGTCAAAGAGGGCATGAGTTAGGGTTATAGGAAAGGAAGGTTGATAAAGTTTGAAAACCCCATAGGAAGTCCCATACATGTCAACCAAGGAATTTCAAATGCAAGGGTGAAAGGGGCTCTGATGAAAACCATTTAAGTTGCTAATCGACTTTTGAATCAGTCGAGCCCGAGGAAGAAACAAAGTTTTTTCTTTTGCCCAGTAAGTCACCATTTTTTGAGCACTCAACACACACTAAAAATCCTATGTCATTTTCTTTACTTCTTGGGTACCACTTGATCTTTGCACTGTCTGAATTCGATTTCCTCTTGACAAATGTTTTGTCTATCTTTGTTATCTTAACCCTCATTTATCTATTCAATTTTAAAACCCCATGAATTAAAAAGGATTAACACTTAAATAAGGAACCAACAACCACAACAATTCACTTGATGCAGTCAATATTTGACATCGGAATAAATTAAGAGGTGAAAGGGAATCACTCAGAAAACCTCAATTGTCAAGCGTCGATATTCATCGGTATCAGGGAAATAAGGTTTTTTTTCACAACAAGTATCACATATGGACATCGTTGATAGCCGATCCTCTTCGGTCTCATTAAAAGGCGAAGAGATTAAACATTAAGAAAAAAAAAACGATATCGCTGATACCTGATACCCGACCTGCTTGTCAGAATCGGAGAAAATAGAATCACAACGAACATTTCAAACATGCTAATGATTTTTCCCTGATCACCGATTTTTGAAGTGTTTCGACATCAGGATTTTTCGAAGAAGCTAATCCAAAGAAAAACAAATGATAGTTTTATGCCCGATCATCGACACCTGATACCTTTTCGGCATTGACGATCCCAGGTTTAGTTTAGAACGCACAACTTGAAGAAAGTCCCGACTTTGACTAATACTCGCGAGCTAAGTCACTGGTATTCAATGCCACATGTCTTTGCCAGATTGGAAAAATGTATGACCCAACTTTACCCTGAGTCATTCTTGGTCCCCTAAATCCAAGTCACACCTTCGAGCCAGTTTTTCCACGTTAGCACCGTATGATGAAATCGATCGGTGTTGGAGGTTTTTCGTAGAAGGATGCCAACGAAAATGTCCATAACACATTGCCGATACCCGATCCACCCATTAATAAAGTGACATGATGGGATTTTTTAGCACTAGATACGTTTAGATTCAGAGCATTTAAGGGACTAATTAAGTCGAAATCTCGCATTAGTTGCTACTTCGTGTGCGAATCAAAACAATTGTTTGAAATTATCGATAAAACACATCACCCTTAGCGCCTCCTCTATAAACCCATGATGAACTTAAGTTGCATATATTTGGCAACATATTTGTTTGAATTCCACTTATCACTCGGATTAAATGGTTGATACGACAAGGTAAGTTCTTCCTTGGTTTAAATTTTTTTGAGACATTTTAAACGAAACCATTCTGCGTTCAAAGGATTTTAAGAGCATTCAGAGAAGAGAAAAAAGCAATCCAAAACTTGCAGAGATCTTGTGAATATCAAATAACCAGGTTTAGCAAGCTTTACAGGTATGTACCAATCTATGGATTTTTATGCTTACACTTCACATATATATTTTATCTAGTGTTTCTCTATACATAGTCTCTAAAGGATTTATTTTGATTGCAGGAACAATGCCTCCAATAAATTCGACCACTAGGCGATCACTGAGGGTGCCGAAGCTAAAAGAACCAGAGGTAGGAGAAGGTTCTTCTCCAGGGGTAGAAAAGCAGTTGGAATACACTCTGAGGCCGAAACCAATCATTAAAAAATATACAAAGAATGTTTTCATTCAACCATAAACCTTTGGAGACACAGAGGAAAACACAGGGACCAAGATGGTACTGCCACATTGGGGGGTGCTCTTTAAGAAGATTAGTTGAGAATAATCCCCGAAATATGTCCAACATAGTGACCCAAATATGAGAGCACTTGACGATGAAGTTTTTCGAGATATCCGAAGATTGTACCTGCACATGGTAGAAAGTAGAACTCCAGTGTTCCCCTGCATAGAACTCCTAAAGTGGCTCATTGACCACACAGACACATAAAAGTGTTTGATTTATGACAAAAATGGCAAGTGTGTTGGGGCTTTCCTTCAGGTGGAGGTCCATAAGTATTACAAGATTAGAGACTTGAAGGAGCAACTGAACATTGATTTCGTTGTAAAATTCTATGAGCTACATGACACTAGTTGGGTGATGGCCTCATGGTGGAGAGAAGACAAAAAATAGACCAATTGGACCTCCAACTGGTACCATATGATCAACTTAAGGGATCCATACATCTACATGATAGATATAATTTTTCGATTGTATGGGGAAAAGGATTGCTCTATATTTTCAGAGGCATGGATGCCTCTAGCTTACACAGTGGCCATTTTAGGGAGCGGTTTCAACTAATGGGTGATTATTTCCAAATAGCTGAGCATCTGCATACAACAAGCTCAGACGCCAAAAGAAGGAGAGACACTAGCCTTCTACATGGCTTCATACTTACTGGATGTTATGTGTGCCAGAAACATCTTTGTCGGCATGAACCTGAGATGGCATGTCGCAAAACTCCTGATCCATGTATATTTCATCATTTTATGGGAGAACAGGTACACAACATCCTACTCCCTCATCTGCGATGAATTCATCACATGCATCTATTTTATTCTTTTCAAGAAAGAATGCCTGAGACAGTCGGCTGCGACCAAACTAATCATATCAAAGGTTGGCCACTAGTATCTGGATGAGTGCAATACCCGCATCAGGTTTTTTGGGGCTATCGGAGCACCGCATATTCTACTTGTGCATGTCACTGACTGACTTGTAGTGGGGGAGATATGCTACCAGACCATCCTGCAAGGCTATAATGCCACTTTAGTCAAGGATAAGGAAAGGGCGTTCATACCTTATGGTTTCCATGTAGGCTTCTACATGGTAAAAGACACAGCTCAAGCCAAAGAGGAAGGGATGAGCCAAATAGTGTTTAGATTCCATAACGGCCATTTCTGTAAACATGAACTGAAGGGTCTAGTCTTGAAGCACGCATCGCAAGTGTCGTCCTGCTAGCCATACGCCCATGAAAAATTTGAAGCTGAAGTCTTCACAGAAAATTCTCAAGACTGGGATGAGGTGGTAGCAAGGATGGATGACCTCAAAATGACTAGGTTTAGAACCATGAGCCTAGATGAACAAAAAAAAATCTTAGAAAAATCGGCTCAAGGGGCCCTTAGGGACAGAGAAGAAATGATAGTGGCCTAAGCAACAAAATCCCCCATGGTAGCCCCGATTCAAGAAAGAGGTTTCCCTATTGCATAGGACGCACAGGAAAAGGGATTTCTCATGTTAGAATAGGTGCAATGGGTCATTGATCAACTGTAATATGACCCAAACCTCTTAGGAATGACAATATCCCCTATTGATAACCCAGACAAAAGCTAAGCGAGCCTAAGCGACCCTCAATTCATAGACATTGATGAAATTACCGTGTTAGATGACCTTGAATTCACAAAACCACCAGTTGGATTGCCGACATGCATTTTGACTCAACTAGAGATAGTCAGAACATCAAGGAGAACAAGTGTTCCAAATCCCCTAAGTGAACTGATAAAAATCTATGATGATGATGAGATATCGGAGGTATCCCTTATGACCCCTATTCATATCGAAGAGGAAAAGGAACCAGAGAAGACATCTTCTCTAGCCATCAATGCTCAAATTCAGGGGGTTCCATGAAATGAACAAGAAGTTGAGAGTATCTTAGACATTGAGCTGCCTAATGCACCGAAAACCCAAGCGGATAGTCCTAAGGACAAGCTAGGGTCGGGCGAAAAAAATAAAGAATCTCCACAACAAGAAATCGATGTCTCAAAGACCAAAAATCAAGTAAGTACCGATCATACTCCCAATGTCTCAATTTAATTTGGTACTCAACTCCTCAATGATCGAAAAACAACAATCAAGCTTTCAGAACATAGGGAGTAAGTTCAAGAGCCTAGTCTTGAACAAGTATATACCATTGGGCACTTGGGGAATACACTCACCTAGGGAGATCAACAAATCTAGGAACCCATGGACAAATTAGCCGACATACATGCCATCGCTTATGACTGGAAAAGGAAATCTATCATCTAGAGATCCACCAAGAAGAGGGTCACTTTAGATCGCTCCATCCTCATCAGTATAGAGGAAAATATGATCAACATAGAGCATGCCAAAACATCCAAACTTATCAGCGCAGGGATGGCAATCACAGATGCCACCCTAGACAAAGATAAAAGAGATGAAGAGGAGTTGGCTGCCACTTTACAAGAATTATAAAATTTGCACCACTTGGTGAAATATTACCAGGACACCACACAGGTCACGGTGTACCTAAAGAGATAATTCAAGGAGGCCTACAACAAGTTTACATATGAACGACACCTATTCATTGTAAGGATATCCGAGCTGTAAGAAGACACCCTCATGGTGCTGGTCACATGAAAATATATGGAGAGGTGGTATGAAAAAGCACAACAAGCCATGGAAAGAATTGATTATATCAACACGATGCAAAAGGGTTGAGACGCCGAAGAGCATGATATCCAAGTGTTAAGGGAAAGCAACATTGAATGCATAAGGAAATCAGTCGAGTATTGGGTTAAAATGTCCTGGTAACCTCATCAAGAAATCCAAGAGAAATGAACCAAGTGTGAGAAAAGTTGGATCAAGATCAACTGCGTGATGAAAAACATTGGACTCCCCGAGTTTGAAACACCTGATGACGTTGTCGACTTGCACGACATAGTCAAGTTGCACCCCAAGAAAGACTCATCATGGGCCAAATAAATAGCGAAGGTGACAGACACGACTTTGGGTCAGGTATGACAATTTATGGAGCACCTGATTAAATCTCGGGCTATGCTGCAACAATTAAGTGCCAATATAGTCAAGTATCAAGCACATATGGTAGAGATAAGAGAGATTCACTTGGCCCCAATGGATCAACATAGATTCCCATATGCCAACACCTGAGAGGATCTATTCATCAAGTGGTCAGAGTACGAGAAGAGTCACCCACTTAAGTGATATCCTAAGATGACTCATAGAAAAACTAATAGAAGAAAGTACCATGTGGAGAGTTTTGTTTTACTTAGCTATACTTTAATTGTTATTTTTAATTAGTTTTATGTTACAAATAAGGTCATCGACCGATTAGTTAGGGATCGATGGTTGCTTCAAAGACCGTCAATTTTGGTTTTCTTAAGAACAATTTCAGAGCTACCTTTAATTGAGAAGTCCTTTTTTGGACCAGAGACAAGTTTGTGTTTTCATCAAATGTGTGTATGATTGGATGTGGAGTAGAATTATTTATTATTCCATCTCTTGAATGGATGTTGTAACAAGTAAGAGATACTAAATCTATTGATAAGTTATCTAAGGCAATGTTTTACCTTTCTTTCTTTAATGATGAAAATAAATCGTTGTGTTATTATGTGATTGATGATTAGAGTTGAGTGAATTATTTTACTTTCCATTGTTTGTCACATGCATGTTTTCTTTTGATAATTTGTATCTCAGTCAGTAATTGGAATACCTGCACAGTTAACGTATTATTACTAGGTCTGTGGTAGACAATGATTGTCTACATGCTAGAGTAAAGGGTTATCCCAAGCTCAGCCTCTTCTCCAATAGGTAAGTTTGTTCCCACTTTGTCACTTAGTTGGTTTATACCAGATTTATCTTATATCAGTCCCAACTAAGAGAAAATACAAAAAAAAAGAGAGTGTCTGAACTGAAGGAGGAAACCTTCACAAGAAAACGTAAAGCCCATCGATTATTTTGGCTGCATCGCAAGATCTAGAGAACCATTCCACTATTAAACGTTTTAGAGTCTAATTAGGCCTTGATGATAGGTTTGGTTCCTGATGTTGATTTAAAGACATTTATGATCCCTCAACACCCTGTTAAGTTGAGGATCTTCTTCAAGAAATTTTCAGAAATACAATTCAGAATTTTCTGTAGAATTTTGGTGAAACCCTAGAAACCCTTAGTGTCAAAATTTTGAAATGCCCGAAATTTATATATGAGACTTGATAAAGGTATGCTAAAGTATTATGTACCCTTCTATGTCTTTTTCATCCCAAGCATCCAAGTTTTGAGTGGTGAAATATCTTAGAAAAGGAGGTCGTACGAATTTTCTGGAAACCCTAGGAGGATCGTACGGTTTCTCCAAATGAGTGAGAGAAGGAGCTAGAAAATTCTTGTGCAATGGGATATTAAAGACCTATGCTTTGAACCCATGTTGAATTTTCAATAAGCTAGGTTAAGCATGTAGTTCATTTCATTTTATCATGTATTAACCATAAACAATAATGTTGTAGCAACCAAGATCACAAGAAGAAACACCATGCACAAGAACACAAGAAATATATTGGGAAACCATTCTCAACAAGGGAAGAAAACCTAGCCAAATCCTTTGCTATATTCTTCAATAGAAAGACCTTTCACCACCAAGAATAAATTATCACACAAGAGGGTTCTTAAGCCCTATAAGACTAGCGCCCAAGAGAGGTGCACACCTTTTCCCAAATAGATGTATTTTCTATAATTTCCAAACACACAAGAAATATATGATTCCATAATGGGGAATCATCTCTTACTTATACTAGACTTGTCCGGTCAACAAAGGCTTATATTGCCTCAACAGGTCTAACCTCACTAAGTCACTTTATAATTTATTATTATTATAATAATTAATATTAATATAATAATTAATATTAATATTAATATTAATTATCTTTTACATTTATTATTAGACATATTAAGGTGGGTCCCACCTGTACCCTTTAACATAACAATTAGGGTTACAGATAGGTCTGACTCTTGAACAATATATATCAAAGGATATGATACACCCACTAGTGCTCATCCACTAGGGGCACATCCATAGGGATATCATAGCTTTGATTCACTACATTACATAGAAGAACCAGATCTTCACACGTTCACATGTGCTCATCCACATGCATGTCCACTCTACATATCTTCTTTCCCACTTTCTCACATAGGAGAATCATATGGATTATTCTCATCAACTTTGCTACTTAGAGGAGGATAATGCATCATCTTCTTTTCAGTTCTCATGACGATGTACCCAACACTTTGGGATTTCACACGTTCACCTTTTTCTCATCCATAAGCACATCCTAACTCAATAGATCGCCTTTCCACTGGATAACCATCCGGAGTTATTCTCAAATATCTGAATGGAGGAGGTCATCTCTACGTTCCCAGCTCTGTCTCAATCAAGAAACACATACCCTTCTTAGGGTATTTCTCTCAGGCTTGTAGGCTGAGAGAAAGACTTCACATAGCATCAATGATCCACACCTCACAGGTTTGTAAGCTGGGTAATGTCTCACATAGATGCATTCATCAACATCTACAACATAGCTCATCTATCCCTAACTCCATCTTCTTGGAACACTAATTCTTTTCAATGTGTGAGGCATAACAAGGGTATCATAGAGTCGATACCATAGTAGCTCAACTTCCTTCCCATCGGTCGAATCACACACGTCTTGGAACTAGCTATTGTAGGTTTCTCACCCCATGTGCATTGAGTTTCCCAACCCTGGTGCAAGTCGACTTTAAACAACCTCTCGACAATTTGGGGCCATCACCTGAACTCCAACTTGACCATACCCAACTGACAACAACCCTCTAGGTCGCATAGGATTAGTTCCATTTGTCAAAAAAATATACTCACCCCCTTTCTCCCTTTTCACATGAGGACAATCTTCCCTTGGATATCACAAACGTTAACTAGACTTCAACTCTAAGACCCCTTACTAGGATCATATTGCAAACCATATATTAATGAAAAGGAAAATAAGAGAAGATAAACACATCACACAACACATACAGATAGAGGGGGAATTTGTATTTCTCAGTGAACAATGGAGAAATGAATACAAATCTTATTGAACTATCTCACGGGCTTCTACATTTAAACATAAAATACTCAAGCATTTTTTAGGCATATGGAAATCCAAACACTTGAGGAACCAACCGTGAAATGTAGCTGACATGTATGTTTTGTCACCACCCAAGAGGACCTTCATAAATATGTTATATTTCGTGTTTTCCCTAATATCTCTCCCCATCGCCACTATTATGTTTTTCCTAATATATTTATTCTATTTTCCCAAATATCTCCCTCCACTAAGACCCTCATAACTATGTTATGTTTTATTTTTTCTCTAATATCTACCCACAACCCCACACTCATAAATATATGTTTTCTCTAATATCTCTCCCCACCCATATGACGATGGGGGTGGCATAAGATATTGGGGAAAAAATATTATGTTTTCCCTACCCACTCTCATAAAAATGTTATCTTTTAATTTTCTGTAATATCTCCCCTCACCCTCTCTATTATGTTTACCCTACTGTCTCCCTCCACCCCTACCTTTGTAACTACATTATATTTTATGTTTTATCTAATATATTTCTATATGTTTTTGTAAATTTCAAACCTATTAAGTAAATAAATACATACACATTATCAAGAAAAATCGAAACTAATCAATGGCTCATAGTGCATAGTACAAAGAGGTTTATCACATAGTACAAATTCATTCTAATGTTGTAAAACATGCAACAATTCTAATAAACGTTAGTAAAGATCATAAAAAAATGTGTTATACATTTTAACTATCAATTGTAAATTGTATTACATAACCGTAAGTGCCAACCCTCTCCATTTTGTGCTATATATGATTATGTTTTCCTATAAAAATCCTTTGAGATTTAATTGGTCTATATATCTTCTTCTCTTATAATTCAAAAATGAATATTTTTCTAGGTCATTTTGGCCCATTGGAATATGCTTCAAATGTCCTTTGAGAATTAACTAGTTTATAGGTAATTTTGAAGATTCTCTCGATACTCATTCAACTATACCACATTTGAATGTCAATCCTTCCAAAGAAAAAATTCAATACATCAAGCCCTAAAGGGTTGAAAATTATGACAAAAATGTAATAAAAGTGTCAAGGTGTATTGCGTTGCCTTTCCTTGCCATTTAATTCCATGCCTTGCCATGCCTTGCCTTTGCATGCCTTGCATTGCCTTTCCTTTCCATGCATTTTCTTTCCTTACCATGCCATGTCATGCCTTGCCTTTCCATGCCTTTCCTCATCATGCCATGACATGTAATTCCTTTCCTTTGCATGAATTTCCATGCCATCCCTTACCTTGTCATTCCATTCATTTCCTTCCCTTGTCATGCCATGCATTGTCTTGCCTTGTCATGCCATGCCATGCCTTGCCTTTTTCATTCCTTTCCTTGCCATGCCTTCCCTTTCCATTCCATTCCATGCCTTGTCGTTCTATGCCATGCCATGTCATGCCTTTCTATCATATGGTATGCCTTTCCTTGCCACGCCTCTCCATGCCATGACTTGAATTCACTTTCCATTCCTTGTATTTCAATACCATGACTTTCCATATCATTCCTTTCCTTTCCATTCCATGCCATGCCATGCCATGCCTTGACATGCCATACCTTGCATTTCCTTGTATTTCCATGCCTTGCATTGCCTTTCCTTTGCATGCCTTTCCTTTCCTTTCCATGCCATGACATGCCATGCATTTACTTTACATTCGATGCCATGCCATGCCATGCCTTTCTATCATATGGTATTCCTTTCCATTCCATGCCCCTCCATACCATGCCTTGCAATTCTTAGCCTTGTCTTTCCATACCATGCCATACATTTCCATGCAATGCCATGCCTTGCCTTTGCATGCCTTGTCTTGCCATGTGTTGCCATGCAATGTCATGTCTTTCCATGTCATTCCATGCCATTTAGTTCTATGCCATGCCATGCCATGAATTTATATCATATGGTATTCCTTTCCATTCCATTCCCCTCCATACCATGCCTTGCAATTCCATTCCTTGCATTCAATTGCCATGCCTTGTATTTCCATGTCATGCCTTGCCTTGCCATGCTATGTAATGCCTTTCCATTCCATGCCTTGCAACTAAATAACCTCTCACTCCCAAGTGCCATGCCTCATGAGAAGATTGATAATGTGGTCACCTAGTCCATGCCTCAACAAACTTGAAAATCTCACGGAACTTAAAAATGTTGCTTAGTTAGTTTTTTATGCCCTGAGAGGAATTGGCCAAGAGACCCAGAAATGGTTTGGGATGTTACTTGAAATGCAAAATATAATGAAAACCAAGACTCATATTGAGTTACCATCATCCTCATTGGATTTGTTGCATATAATTTCATCTAGATCACCCGTCATTCTCGGTTTCCATGCCTCAGAAGTTTCTTTACTCATTAATTTCTAGATCTAGTGTTTTTCTCAGTTTGACACAATGCAACATTTGGATTAAGTGGTCCAATTTATGAAACCATGACTCAAGAGAGGATGGATAATTTGGTCACCTAGTCCATGCCTAAACAAGCTTGCAACATCTCTTGAAACTCAAAATTGTTTATTTGTTACATTTTTATTCCCCGAGGAGGAATTGGCCAAGAGTCCTTGAAATGGTTTGGAATGTGACTTGTAGCTTGACATATAACAAAAAATGAGACTTGGATGTAGGAACCATCATCTTCGTTGGATTTCTGGGATAGGATTTCAGCTAGATAACCCCTCAATCTCGGGTCCCATGCCTCTAAAGTTGTTTTTTTCATCAATTTGGAGAACTAGGGTTTTGCTCAGTAAGAAGCAATGCAACATTTGGATTTAGGGGTATAATTTATGAAACCATGCCTTGGGAGTATATGGAAAATGTGGTCACCTATTTTGTGCCTAAAAAACCTTGCAACACCTCACAGAACTCAAAAAAATTTCTTCGTTAGGTTTTTATTCCCTGAGGAGGAATTGACCAAGAGTCCTTGAAATGGTTTGTTATGCGACTTGCAATTGGGCATAAAAATAAAACCAAGACTTAGATTGAGGAACCGTCAACTCCGATGGATTACTTGGATATGATTTCATCTAGATCACTCCTCACTCTCGGTTGCCATGCCTCAGATGTTTCTTTACTCATTGATTTCAAGAATTAGTGTTTTGCTCAGTTTGAAGCAATGCAACATTTGAATTAAGGGTCCAATTTATGAAATTGTCCCTCATGAGAGGATCGATAATTTTGTCACCTAGTCCATGCCTAAAAAACCTTGCAACATCTCACGAAATTCAAACATGCTGCTCCATTAGGTTTTTATGTCATGAGGAAGAATTGGCTAGGAGTCCCCGAAATGGTTTCGGATGTGACTTGAAACTAGAAATATAACGAAAACCAAGACTCATATTGAGTAACCATTGTCTCTGTTGGATTCCTGGCATGGGATTTCAGCTAGATAACCCCTCACACCCGGGTTCCATGCCTCAAAAGTTGATTTTTTCATCGATTTGGAGAACTAGTGTTTTTCTCAGTTTGAAGCAATGCAACATTTTGATTTAGGAGTCCAATTTATGAAACCATTCCTCGGGAGAGGATGCATAATATGGTCATGTATTCCATGAATAAAAATCTTGCAACATGTCATGAAACTCAAAAATGTTTCTCCATTAGGTTTTATGCCCTGAGAAGGAGTTGGCCAAAAGTCCCCGTAATGGTTATGGATGTGACTTGCAACTGGGAATATAAAGAAAAATGAGACTCGAATTGAGGAACCATCATCTCCATTGGATTCATGGCATATGATTTTATCTTGATCATCCCTCATTCCCGGTGCCATGCCTCGAGAGTTGTTTTTTTATCGATTTGGAGAACTAGGGTTTCGCTCAATAAGAAGCAATGAAACATTTGGATTTAGGGGTCTAATTTATGAAACCATGCCTTGTGAGTGGATGGACAATGTGGTCACCTAGTCCACTCCTAAACAAGCTTTCATCATCTCACGAAACTAAAAAATGTTGCTCCGTTAGGTTTTTATGCTCTAAGGAGGAATTGTCCAAGAGTCCCTGAAATGGTTTGGGATGCCACTTGCAACTGGGCATAAAAAGAAAACCAAGACTCAGATTGAGGAATCATTTACTTCGATGGATTCCTAGCATAGTATTTCAGCTAGGACACTATTGGGTATGTGTTATATTCTTTGCATGTGTGTGTGGGCGTGTTAGATATGACAATTGTGTTTGACGATCCCTCGTACTAGTGCCCTGTTTGTGCTGTGTGCACCGGGAACTTTCCTAGGGGGGTCCCAGGGGGGGTAGGTATGCCCCCCTGGTTACGTGTAGTGTTAAGGGCAGAGCCCCCAATTTTTTTTTTGGGGCGGTTTTTGCTATTTTTAGCGGTTTACTAAAAATAATCCTAGTTTTAGGGATTAGGGTTTTGGTATCTACGGAATACCTAAAAGCATTCTATATATTGTATAATGAATGGTTAAATTCTATATAATGAATATAAGAAATGTTTTCCCAGTTGAGGGTTTCCGGTATAATATTTCTGTGTACTATGTGAATGAGCCATTGATTAAATTATGTTTTTCTTAAGAATCTATATGCATTTCTTTACCTTACAGGTTTAAAACTTACATGTGGTATCAGAGCTCATTTTTGTCTTCAGAGGGACACCTTTTTTGTTGAGGGTTTGGCTTGATCTTGATATATCAAGTTTATCTTGGTTCTATGATAAACCTGGGTTTAGTGGGAGCTTTTGTAGTGGAGATTCGAGTATAGAAAGAGGAATGGCGAGCTCATATAGAATCTATATAGAGAAGTTCAATGGTAAAAACATTGAGATATGGAAGCTCAATATGGATGACCTTCTTGTGGACAAATAATAACGGATCTTTGTGGATCCTGGTACAAAACCTACTGGTACAACGTCTACTAGCACTCAGGCTACCAGTACACAACCTACTAGTACACAAAATACTAGTTCACCAGCTATTGGTATGTTGAAGGAATATTGAGAGAAGTTGGATAGAAGAGCAAGGAGTACTATTCGACTCTTCCTGGAAGATTCAGTTTTGTTGAATGTCTCGAGAGAATCTATAGACAAGGAACTATGGGATAAGTTGGGTAATTTGTATCAATCAAAGTCCCTGGTAAACAAGTTTTTTCTTCGAAAGAAGTTGTATCATCTTAGTATGGAAGATGGAGATTCTGTGATAGAACATCTAAATGCCTTTAATACTCTGGTAATTCAACTTGGCTCTGTTAATATCACGATTACAAAAGAAGATAATTGTATTACTTTTTTATGTTATTTTCCAGAATCTTGGGATAATCTGGTTGAAGCAATTTGTAGTACCACTCAATCTACATTGAAGTATGAGGATGTAGTTTCATCCTTGTTATCCGAAGAGATGAGGCGAAAAAGCATGGATAGTCATAGCACAGATGCTTTATTTGTAAGAGGTCGTACTCAAGACAAGAACCCTGGTAAGCCTTCGGAGTGGATATCTAAATCTACAGGTAGATCTAAGTCTCCAGGAATATCTTTGAGAAAATGCTATAAGTGTGGTAAAACATTGCATTATAAGAAAGATTGCAAGTCTAAGAAGGTTGAAAAACCAAAGGGATCTGATAGTACCTCTTCCACAGAGGCAAAAACCTCCACTGAAGAAGGAGGTGAAGTTTACCTGGCATCTACAAGTACACATGTAGACCATGATGTATGGTTTATCGACTCAAGTGCATCATACCATATAACTCCTCACAGGGAGTGGTTCTCTGAATATGAAAAATATGGCGGTGGTGATGTATTCCTAGGAGATGACTCGACATAAAAAATCTTGGGATGTGGAAGGGTTAAGTTTCTGCTAAAAGATGGAAGGATTAGAACACTTCCTGGGGTTTTGCACATTCCAAAACTAGCCAGGAGCCTAATATCTATAAGAAAGATGGATGATGCAGAAGTGGATACTATATTTGGAAATAACACTTGCAAGATGGTACGAGGGGCAGTGGTGTTGATGAGGGGAGCTCGGTGTGGAACTCTGTACAAGTTTTTGGGAAGCACTTATACTAATGGGTGTAACAGTTTTGTTGTCCTTGAGTAGACAAATAAAGAAGACAAGACCAATATCATCCCTGAAAAGAAGACCATGCCGTGGCATATTGGAGAAAAGGGCCTTCAAACACTACACGGTAAAGGCATGGTTGAAGGTATGTCTAATTGCACTCTGGATTTTGATTTCTGTGAACATTTCATATATGGTAAACATAATCAAGTAAGATTCCCATCTGGTGCTACAAGAGAAAAGGGGATCTTAGAGTTGATCCACAGTGATGTGTTTGGACCTATTCCTGTTCCATCCCTAGGTAAATTTGTGTATTATGTTTCATTCATAGATGATTTTTCAAGGAAAACATAGATTTATTTTCTTATAAAGAAATCTAAGGTATTTGATAAATTTAAAGAGTTTAAGGCTCTGGTAGAAAATTAGACAGAGAAGAAAATAAAGGTATTGAGAACAGATAATGGTGGAGAATTCTATTGAAATGAATTTGAAGAATTTTGTAAGAAGTGTGTTATAGCAAGGCAAAAGACTACTCCATACACTCCTCAGCAGAATGGAGTTGCAGAAAGGATGAATAGGAAACTGATGGAAAAATCAAGGAGCATGCTCAGCGGTGCCAAGTTAGGAAAAGAATTCTGGGCAGAGGCAATGGGTACAACATGTTACCTAGTCAACCGATCACCTTCTTCAGCGTTGGATGATAAAACTCCACAGGATGTATGGTCTAGAAAGAAACCCTCTCTTCAACATCTTAGAGTGTTTGGTTGTGATGCTTATGTACATGTTCCAAAGGAAAATATAAGTAAGTTGGATAAAAAGGATGAAAAGTGTATCTTTATTGGTTATAAAGATGGTGTGAAATGTTACAAGCTTTAGAACCCAGAAACCAAGAAAACTGTTTACAGTCGAGATGTTGTTTTCAGAGAGGTAAAAGATGTGTCCAAATAGGAATTCCTACTAATGCAAGATGAACTTGAGAAAATAGAGCTTGAGTTGGATGATGAAAAATATAAATCATCTGAAGAAGAGGAAGCAAAAGAATAAGAAGAAGAACCTCATACCCTAGTATTGAGGAGATCAGTGAGAGATAGAAGGCAACCAGAAAGGTATAGTCCACCTGATTTTCGTTCCAATTTTTCTTTATCTATTACTGATGATGATACCAGAATTGTTAGGGAAGCAGTGAATTCAGAGGATAGTAAACTCTGGAAGAAGGCCATGGTTGAAGAAATGGATGCCTTGGATAAGAATGAGGCATGGGATATAGTTGAGTTTCTAGCTAGAAGAAAATCTGTTGGTAGGAAATCATTGTTTAAGAAGAAGTTTAATGCATAAGGTAAAGTGGAGAAATACAAAGCTCGGTTAGTAGCAAAAGGTTACTCCCATGTTGAGGGAATTGACTTTGGTGAAATTTTTTCTCTTGTTTCTAAGTTAACTTTTATTAGATTTCTTTTATCTATTGCTACTTCTTTTGATCGTGAAGTGGAACAGATGGATGCGAAGACAACAGTCCTACATGGGGATCTGGAAGAAGAAATTTACATGAAGCAACTAGAAGGCTTTGTAGTGAAGGGAAAGAAAGAGCTGGTCTGTAAGCTAAAGAATTCATTATATGGTCTGAAGCAATCACCCAGGATGTGGTACCAAAAGTTTGACACATACATCCTTAGATTGGGATTTGTAAGAAGCAGGGATGATCACTGTGTATATTCCAAGCAGGTTGGTAATCACTTCATCTATGTAATGTTGTATGTTGATGACATGTTGTTGGTAGGAAATAACATGGATGTTATCAAGGAGGTGAAATCACAACTATCCTCCAAATTTGACATGAAGGATCTCGGTGCTGCTAACTTCATTCTGGGAATGGAGATTAAAAGAGATCGT